>JZLH01S0612219.1:34927-45020 GCA_001188425.1 Eucidaris tribuloides
ATTTTTCAAGTGTTCCCAATCATGTCACTTACCTTTAACACACTAAAATTATGTTTTAACTGCCAAGAACATGCATAATGCCTTCATTTTGATATCAGTATATAACAGCGATTTCTGTTTTTATACATCAAGTGATTTTTTTTTTTCAAAACCTAACTTCCTACAACAAATAGATGGTTTATCGAAAAAAAATACGGTGTGATGATGATGATGATGATGATGATGACGACGATAGCAATGATAAGTAGTAGTAGTAGTAGCAGTAGTAGAAGTAGTAGTAGTAGTAGTGTAATAGTTGTTGTTGTAGTTGTGGTGTTACTTTTATAATAATTATTGTGTTATTATCGTTATTGCTGTTGTTATTTTGGTATGATCATTATTTTGTCGGCGTCGTTGATAAAAGAAGTGTCTCGGGTTATGGCTTGTATGCGTAACGCAGAACTATCATCATTTTCAGTGATATATTACCATCAAATTAATGAATTGATAAATAAATAGATTACATGAATAAATAAATATATAAATATATAGGCATATATGTACACATATATACATAGAAATATAGATCAATAGATTGATCGATATTGTAGAAATATTTATACTGTATGTAGAGAACGACCTATAGATAGAAGGATGGATGAATAGATGGATAGATAGATAGATAGATACTAGATAGGTAGACAAATAGATAGATAGATAGATAGATAGATAGATAGATAGATAGATAGATAGATAGATAGATAGATAGATAGACGAAATAAGTTAGAGAGATAAATAGCAGAAATGTAGAAGGAAGTAGACCTAGATAATTAGCCTATATCCACTGCGCAGTACCTTATGACGATGAAGAAATTTGATATGTTACCTGACGCTTCAGAAAACTTTCAGACGTTACAGAATTGTTAATATTTTTACCTACTTATCATTTTCCAGAGTTTCTTTTCTATGATTTCAATACCGTTTTAACAAAATCTGATATCCCCCTCTTTTATCGGTCTGTTTGAATTATGCCACTTCTATACAGAACGTAGGTTACAGCACACTTCAGATTATAACCAAACGGTACCACAGCGCGCGACGACGACGACCACAAAAAAGTCAGACCTACCTTATCATCCAAGCTACAGGAAAAAACACACACGAAATTGACATAATTAGATTGAAGTGCACCTTGCACATGAAATATTAAACTTTAAACATTCTCATTCAAAAGAATAGAGGCATGATGTCGATCTTTGGACGACGAAAAAAGGGCGAACAATGTTCTAGTTAGTGTCACGTTTCGAAACCGAATAGCCGAGCATCACCGTTTTTACGGACGCTGCAGCGAGGCGGCTGAAGAATACTGAAGTTCTCGCAGCCACGAGATGCGGCGGGCCGGGGCTGGACACTTTCAATCGCGGCTCTTGCTCTCTCGCCATCACCTCTTACAAAATAATATTCCTTCTCGCCATTTCGTACAAATTTCACTTGACACGGACGTTGGGTCAGACGGGTTTTCCCGCCCGGTAATTCAAGCGATAATTCGCCTTGCCCTACCCACGACGAAATTGGTCGCTTTCAACAGATATTGCTCAAGCCATTTTTGGTTTGTTTGCCGCAGAACAGTTTTTCGTTGAGCCATTTGTGGCAAACATGCAAATTTGTTCTGATTTGACTACAAAAATTGGAATTCTGGATCAGAGTTTTTAAAAATAGAGTTATCATTATTATTCAAACAAGGCGACATTGCATTTTCAGTCTGTATACGACCGGAATTACAAAATGTCGAATATATGAATATGGTCTTGCTTTTCATTGCGCTTGTGTTGACGCGCATTGTAATGTCGGGGATAGTTCACGAATATCAATTTTAACACGACACATCGCCACTACAACACTATAGGCATCAAGACAACATCAACACCAGTCGCGTGTACATTGTGTGATGAATGAATTTTTAATTCATACCAATAAACTCGTGTGACCGTCGACCGTAGATAGATTCAGAGATAATTTATGCATAGAAGTGTCATGAATATTCACGATTTAATTAGTGGCAGGAGCAGGTTCTGTGACACAGAGTGCGATGTGTTTCGTGTGTTGATACTGTGAAATAGGCCACTTCACCGAGTGCAAGCAAGGGTGTAATTAGCGTCGACAAAATATCATGGTTAGTTAGTCTAGTATGTTAATGATATGACAGGTTTTGACACTGCTGATGACATAGTTTTAGCGCAATTAATAGACCACGTCGAAACAATGCTTGTACTCACAATGTATACATGACTGTAATATATACTAACATTGTGTACATACAATGAATACAGTATTATTGTGGTAATATAATTATGTTAAAGACAAGGTTGACGCTTCATCACTGGGTTATCGTTAACACGGGCGAACACACGAGATTTTGTTTTTTGAAATTTCAATTCAATGTCGCTCATCCACCAAAAAACAACAACAACAAATAAAAACAAAACAAAAACAAATACATGTAGATCCCAATTACATATCAGACCACTTGTTTAGAGATAAGTGCCCCGTTATTGAGGTACTATCGTTACTTACCGAATTTTCCCGTCTTTATTGTGGTTTATATTCGGTCGATAGTGAGTGACTAGTATTGCCTCTTTCCGTACAGCGCAACGTGTTCATGATGTTTCCCGTACAGTAAACGCCTTGAACTCGGTTGACAAACGACTCACACAAATGGGGCTTTGTAGACGGATGGACGGACACTTCTCGTTTTGTTTCGTCAATGCTATTGTGCCAAAAGGCCGACACTTTATAACTTTTAACAGCAAAGGACAAAATAATGTTCTCTAGATAGAAAAACACTACATTTTGAGGGTCTACCGAGTACCGACCCATATTACTAGCTACTTTTGAGGACCGCCAGTAGAATTTTCGTCCGCCGAGCCAATGGGCGAAAAATTTTGTGCCAATGTTGATGGAGATAGATGAAATTGTTTGTTATTATATTGCATGTCAAACAAACACAGCGGAGGAGCTATGTTCTTTAGGATGATGGAGGTAATTATAGTCTAGAGTAGAGTCTATTTCTTTTTTTAAAAATCTCATCTCGATAAAAGTCTGATTTTCGTCGAGCCAAATGAGCTGAAGAGTGTAAGTGACTCTTGAGTAACTGTTCTTGGTTTTTGTGAAGGGGATTTTGCCGTAATAGACATCAAATGATATCAAAATAAACCAGAGACATAATGCACGGCATCCACGGCTATGACTCGGATAATTTTTCGAAGTTCGTTTATTGCGATACCTCGTTATCGGTGCTTGTTTACTAATATTAACTGTTTGTTTACTTCTTCGACTGAGCGTATGAATTATGCAAATGATACAGTGATAGTTAAGTTTTGATTGGTTATCGTCAACAGTCCGACACCATTTCGTCACAAGCTCACGAAAACGTGAACGGTCTGGTCAGCCAGTGGTGGTGGTTGAAGCTGTGTCGTCTGGTCACTGCCAGATAACTGTTTTCGTAGTGCAACACACGGCAGACATGTCAACTCGTTAATTCGTGCTGAAATTTCTCAAGAAAATGGGCACGGATTACGCGCGCCCGATTGGCTGTGTTGACATTCCGCGCATGCCATTAGCCATATAAGGTATAATGGGGCGGAGCGCGTTATGCTGATTTGCCGTCGTGTGGGGGCCCAAGGGCAGGACCACGGTTAAGGGGATGCGCTGAGTGTGCAGGGCCCGAGGGAATTAACTCCGGAGGGAGAATCGCTGCTCTACAGCGGGCACTTGACGGGAACAAAAGACAGCCCCGAGAGGGTAGGGGGATAGAAGAAGTCAGGGCAACCGACGTACTCGCACTCACCAGAACGTCTTGCACGTGAGCGTTGGTAGCGACCAGTGCGCCGCGAATCGACCCCTTACCCAACGTCTCCATACACCCTCACCGTAACCTCAGGAGTGAGTATAATACTGACAGTGACGGTATCAACACTGATAGAAAATAGCCTTCGCCCGTATTCGTTCACTTCTAGGCTCGTCTCCATCCCCCATGTCATGCAACACAGCTGATCAGCCCCCACACGGCTCCTGAAAAAGTTGTCGTTGCTTATATCCACGTGTTTATACGACACTTTAGTTTACCAGTGGTAGGCCAGGCGAGAAGCAGCAGGTTTACACGTTGTCTGCTGCATTCAGATTACCCCACAGAACTGCACAGAAGAGGCCTATCAATTGCTGCTACCTCAGACCAAGGCGACTTTTTAACCCGGCAAACCATTTCGAATTCTTGTTATCATACACCAAGATGTGGCAACAGACCGCGCGTCCCAGGAGCCGGTGATTAGACAGCGACAAGTGGACGAACTCTCGTCCCCGAGCCGCCCGCCCGAGACCGCATGCAAGTAGCATCCCGTGCGGACCCTCTCTTGCAGCCAGCACAACTCTCTAAACGCTTACCTCTCGCCACGCCCGTGGTTCTCCGAGCCAAAAGGCCGCCATCAGCTCGCCTCCCAGCAGACTCGATTTGTGATACTGTAAACGAGGCATCTGGGACCCGACAGCAGCCTTTCTCTCCATCATTGCAGTCCACTCGGCATTAATTGCCCAGAATAATAATAATCGAGTGGTTTGCGTGCTTTGTTTTGCTGAAGAACGCGGCTGTTTTGTTTTTGTTTTTATCCCTCAAGATCCAAACCCTGCTCTTAAAGGAGCAAGTTAACCTCGACTTCCAACCATAAAAGTGTTAATTATTATTTCATTATTTACGTCACTCACCTTGGATCCGCTGCTGTGCCGTTAAAACACATGTTTGGGATTCAGGACTCGCTTACCAGAGGCTCAACGAACCTCAAGGAAGAGCCCGTTATTAACGCCGCCCAAGTTGGATCCTCAGCTGTACGAGCCGGCTGGATGCAACCCACTATGGTCGATCAAAGCGCCAGGTAAATTTACCCAAATCCCATCCCCAAACCCCTCGGCCGCATCCCCACGAAAACCCTCTTCCTTGTAAACATACCCATCTCCCATCACCCCACCACCACTCATCCTCCCCATCCTCTTCAAACCCACCACCAAAAAGCACACTTGTTTATACGCATGTTTATTCATCATCACCGTCCCTTTGCCACTTTAAATACTCGCATAATACACCTGGTGTAATCCTCAGGTGCGGCTAGATGAGATATATTACACGGAGATAGAACTACATCGAAACCGGGAAAGTCTAGTAATGAGCGTTAGGGCCCCCGACTTCCAAAAAACGAAGAAAAAAAAGATGATAATGTGATATGATAAACCTCGTGGGATGACTGACTTTATTCCGTACTTACGCGTTCCTGCCTTTCTTTCCCCTGCCGCAAATCTCGGTGTCTTCGCGGTCGCGGGTATCTGATATCCAGCTGCGTTGCATCTTTTGTAGGCATTCATATAATATATTCCGCTTTTTTGTATTTCAACTCCACAAACATATCCGGGCTGTAAAATGCTAAATTTGCTAATGGGAGACCGCTAAATCGTGCTGGAGTATAAACACCGAAAGTCACTGTTGATGTCTCCGCACAGTTCTTAATTTCACGAAACCAAAACACCATTCATAAACACTATACTTATTGTACGTACGCAGTGTCACGCTAAATAGTATCACCACGCCCCTTTATCTCTGTATTGATTGTAATGTTGAAAATACGAAAGAAATATTTCGCGATCAACGTTAAATTCTTGCCAATGATGTAATTGTTTTACAAAATCTTAAATGTATTCAAGTCTAAAAACATCAAATATGATGCTAAGAATTTTCGTTAAAAAATTAAAATGTATGAAGTAATATAATGTCACAGTATCATTAACGTAAACAATGAAAGAAATTGGATAACATTTTTCCCCGAGTAGATTATTTTGAAATGATGTGATTAGATTCTCCAGCAGTAAACAAGATAACGGAACGAAAAAATAAACAGTGGCATATGAAATATATTTTGATAATATATAATATGTGCAACGAAATAAAATACAATACAGAAAAATAGTATATATCGGAATTATGATTGTCCTTTTTATTATATTTCCATAAACGTTGTAATTATTTTGCAAACTTCTATTAAACTCACTCTGCTTCAACAACAGCTTCATAAAATTGATATGCATTATAAACAGTCTCGCAATACGAAATCTCATATTAATATATTTCATTGTCAAGAATGTGAACATTTGTTCAAAGTTGAGACTTTTCCTTCCTGTACAAATCGTAATCAAGAAACATTTGCGAAAATGTGATGACTTGAAGACCATATAGATAGAATGTAACTTTATGTTTCGGTATATCCGGTGAAGTACCGCGTGACTGTCAAACTATGAAGACAAACAAATAAACAAAACTGGAATAGCACCTGTTTCTTCGAAAATAGTAAACACTCTTCAATATGGCTAACAGGCTAAAGAAGAGTAACTAACAAACCAAAACAATTGCTAAGTTTTGAGATACGAATCAACACGAGATCTATATAAAAACAAAACAAATCCTTTCAACTGAAAATATCAAATCACCATGGTAGCCATACATTAAAAAATGCTAATGATATGTTATCTGCAACATGCACTTGATTCTACCAAAGTAAAGGAGGAAGAAAGTCAAGTCACATGCGGGTTTATAATTTAAATTCTTCGAAATTAGCGTTGGATAATTGCAGCCGGGGTTATGGGTGCGTGTTTGAGCGGCGATCCGCGTGTATTCACGCACCGGCAATTATTACATGTCATACGTATGACTACCTTTCAGCGTTGGCAACCCCCGGTTATGTATTGTATAGCGAAGCATATCCGTCTAACAGCCGATACAGGACAAGTGGTTGATACATAGATAATGTCGGTGGCGCTTCGGTGGGACTATATAGCCTTATTTTTTTGAGAGCATGTACTTAAAATGTTGAGTGGTGGTCGCCGGCAAACACGGCACGGGGAAGTCGTCCGTAATATTTCATCGCGACGAGAACGGGGAAAAAACCGCGGGAAAATCGTAAACTGAACATCGAAGTCAAGTCTTACCTTCCGCTCGCCTGCTCTAAACAGCGAAACCCACTCGAGGGAAGCAGACGGCATCCTGGGAAATATCAATCTTTTAGCCGGGACACTTCGTTCGTAGCTCCTCAAGGTTTCTCTACTTCCATCCACATCGGTTACTCCAATTCCCAACGTAAGACAAGCCATATCGTCTTTTTTTTATCTTCCGAGTTTCTAACAAGTCATAATATTAATCTAAGACGACCCTGACTTCGCCAACCTCTTGACTCAGTATTCCCGCGGTATTAGAGACACCGACCGGTGTAGGAAGAAAACAGATATAAATGTGGTAAGCTATCATTATCACCACTCGTCTTAATCGGGTCTCACATTTTCTTGTTTCGTCTTCTACTCCAGTTGCAACAAAATGTTATCATTAAAATTACAGCTCTGTCCGAAAGCGTGCATGGGCCCAATATGATCAACCGTATTGTCGTGAAGTTATGAGTGTTTAAGATATCTAAAGATTGCAATTCGATTCAAACTCCGATATAAGTTTTTTTTTCATACGAAACTAATTGGTAAAATTTATTCACCGAACAGCTTGAAACACAATTCTTTGCGCATTAAAAATAGTCAATATGTTTGTTATTTATGTCTGCTTTTGATATAACTATGAGAAGTTCAATTGAGGCAACGTGACTTTTGTGCATGGTTATATTTTAACGTATAGAACATAATACAATTTGTTTTCAAATTTTAAGTTTTCATTAGGGCCTAAGTCATTCACTTACTCGTACACTTTACACTAAATATTTGGAAAGTGTCATTCGTGCACACTTTACACTAAATATTTGGAAAGTGTCGTGCGTGCACCATTTATGACCTATAATTGTGTGTCAGTCTTAAGTTATGTGAATTACTTACAGCACTAAGTGACGAATATTTTTTTTTTTCAAACAATGTGACGCTATGTAATCATGTATCACTGCAACACTGCATCGCACGTCACACCAATCCAAACGAGTAATCTCTCTGACTCATCAGTCTTATGAACTTCTCATCAAGCAAGACTGTATAATAAAACCCACCGACAAATTGTTAAAGAAATTTGAAGAAATACCTTCTGTGAACCTTGATAGATCAGGAGTTGATATATTTGCTGCATATACTGAAAATTTCAAGATCAAAGCGAGTGTCACGAATAGGATCGTAGGTTGTAGCCAAGACGCCGAACTACACCAGCGCGGTTGCTATTGGTGGTTACAGAATAGGCGATATCTGACACGGGATCGAAGTTACGGGTGCGATCGTCACCTCACGGCCGATCGAGCGCCGCGTGGATGAATTGAAAGTGCTGCGTTCAGAACACCTCACTTTTATTGTAATGTAGTCACTAAAAGCGGACACTTTGTTATCGCTGTAGGTAGATGAAACATCCGAGAAGTTTGATATCGCTTGAAAAGTTATCCCGCTACTTTCAAATTTATTAATACACTTAAACGTATTATCCAAATATTATCGTCGATTCGAGAAAAGTGCACCATCGTGTACGAAAGTTGTGCATAGCAATTACGAGCGTTCGCATGCAACGTATACTGTGCGTTGAAGTCGAAGTTTTGTCTCAAGTCACATTATACTAGTTTGTCAGGAAGTTAACAGGATATTATTGGGAGTGCAGCATGGAAACGAATTGGTCCTTCCCAAGCACTTAAAGGTTTCCCGCCCTGAAACAAGGGGAAAAAGCTGGAAAACATGAGTTGACTTAAATTTTAATACGGCTAACAGAGACATATAATGGAGATTAGATCTTGTTTCGTATAATGTCGTGTATCAAAAGTTCCTTGCATCGAAGAGCTAAAAGTTACTCGTTTGCCCCCTAATTTCATTCTATACTCAGTCTTCAAAATAACACGTCTGCACGACCAGGCTACTTATAATTTTCAGAGTTTAGAAATAAAAAAAAACCCTGATTATTGACTTGAAATATTAATACATATACTTGCTATTGACTTATATACTTTATAGTTTATTCATAAATGTGAGAGTAGTTTTAATGATTAATGTTTTCACAATTACTTATCCGTAAGTTATCGTTTGATTCCCTTAAAATATGTAGGAATCAGATTCCGATTTTATAAAACAAATATGAGACTGATGAGACAGTATGTGAAGTGTATTCGACATATTATGCTTGAAACACAAAGTCACAAATTTGTTTAGTCGGGTCTGTATTGTTTCACTGAAATGTCAATAAATATTCTACTCCAATTTTATTACAAATGACGATAGAAATGAATTCGTTGATATTGATAATATTGATAATGTAAATGAAATGATTATTGATAAGCAAACAATTATTAAACAATTATTAATTCGTGATGTTATGGGTAGTGTTACTGTCACTGTTTGTGTTATTACTTTAACTACTGACAACGAAGAAGACGAAAAAGAAAAGATAATGATCGCAATAATTATATAAAAAAAATAATGACAAAAATAGTATTACGACTACTATTACCACCACAACTATTACTGATGATGATGATGATGATGATGATGATGATAATGATGATCATCATGATGACGAAGACGACGACAACAACAATGATAATAAGTGATGGTGATGATGATGATGATGATGATAATAATAATAATAATAATAATAATAATAATAATAATAATAATAATAATAATTGTAATAATTTTAACACTCATAAAGCAGAAATTAGAATCTACAAATTATGAAAATAGTGGATGACGATGACGCGAATCGACTAACGCATGATGATGACACAGTGTAGTGATAATATGTGACAACGATGCGAGTTGATTTTTTATGATAATATAATGATATGATCACGCATCATTGATTCATTCGTATGTGTTATGGTATTGGTAATAATAACCTGTCTGTGACTCGGAGTGTTAATCAATGAACCGACTCGAACATTTCCGTATCATGTTCGAACAATACTTCAAGCCTGATTGGTAATATAACATCGTATGTGATTCACTTAAACTAAAAATAAACGAAACCAAAACTCTGATCTACATTCAATTATATTTTTTGTAAAAATTGTGAGACATATAGACTGTGGGGGTCATATTGAGTCCAACATGATTTAATCGTTGC
>JZLH01S0612219.1:52441-67014 GCA_001188425.1 Eucidaris tribuloides
AGTAGTAGTAGTAGTAGTAGTAGTAGTAGTAGTAGTAGTAGTAGTAGTAGTAGCAGTAGTAGCAGCAGCAGCAGTAGTAGTAGCAGCAGTAGTAGTAGTAGTAGTATAGCAGTGATGGTGGTCGGGAGTTGTATAATAAAACATACAACAATTAAATGTGTCCATTTTGTAATTGCGTAGGGTGTCATAATAAAATACAATCTGCAAACAAGGAGTAATAGTATAAACTATGTCAGTATCGTAGTCTCGTGAACAACACACAGAGCGTATGTAGTTTTAAAGTCATACAGACTAAGAGAGTTAAAGATATTGTCGTTCTAAAATGACCCCTCTCGTCACCCCTGTCACCCCTCCCCCACACACATTTTTCTTACGATTCATCACTAATTAGGACGATTGAATTAATGATCATTCAGTTGGAACAGGGAGATGCTGACACATGCAGTGACAATCTTTGCACAAATGTGTTCTTAATCTAAAGTAATATCTATCACGAGATCAAATTCACCCGTGTATTTGCTAATTGAATAAAGAAAACGCCCCCTTTGGTCAGCTGATAAAATCACGAGCACTGAATGTATGCATAATTATGTGTATAGAGTCGTATAGCATTAAACATACGTGTAATGAGCTGATTGTGTTCGTTCATGTTTTATACATGATAATTACACGTAAATCCACTTACGTACAGAATAATATTTTCAATTTTGCCTATGTTTTCATTCTCAAAGGTGATTTGACACCAATTTGGTTGAGGGAAGTAAAATAATAACAAAATCACATATTTGTTATTCTTCTGACGGTCAAGCCAATGATATTTTGTAAATTTGTAGTAGTATTTCGATATGTCCAAACTCCAAAGCAATGTAAACCAAACTTTCAATGAATGGATATTAATGTATATTATTGATTGATTACACTTTCGGATAAAATTGTTTCTGTAATTTTGATTAGAATTTCGATATGTAGTAGAATTTCGATATGTCCAAAGCAATGTAGACCAAACTTTCAATTAGTGGATATTTTATTATAAATTGATTACACTTTCGGGTCAAATTGTTTGTGTAATTTTGATGAGATGTAAAATCAGTACCACCTTTAACGCTTGAAATCCTTTGTTGAGTTGATATACGTGCACAACATGTGCTGCTGTTTTATAGTCCTTTGTATTAAATAATTATTTATGCATGACATTGATTTATAGGGGATAAATCGCATTACATTCGCATCAAAACACAGCCATAAAGCAAATTGCAAATCCCATTCATGGTTTAACTGATGTACGCGTAATTGTTAGCAAAGACAAATCGTTTTCGCAAATCTTGTTTAACCGATAGAACAATTTTTTTATGCCTGCTACATAAATTATAAATCAAACAATCCAATTGCGGTGAGCGAATTTCGACAATAATAATACTACATGTATATTGCAACTCGCTTGAACAGTTTACTTATAGAATTCCAACCGTTCACTGACTGCGACTTTTTTATCATTGAAAAGCTCCTCTTTTTTTCTTCTTGGGTTCTGTTATTGTTCGCGTTGTTTTCGTTTCGCGTAAAAAGAACTGCCTTTGATGCATTGTGTCACGCCAGCTAATGTACATCCCTCTTGTCACTTTGATATTAAATATGTCGTCCACGGTCCGTCGTGCACAATAAGTGTGGATATTCCGTCATCTAGTATTTTATACTCCCCTCTATCTCGGCTCGTTTTTACGGAGATCACACACTGCACACACATAAAAAGGGATGAAAGAAAAGGAGGAGGAAAAGCCTAGAGGGATGAGTTTGATATAATGTAGCATCTCTGCGCCCGAAGGCAGAGAAAGTCGCCTTGTCCTACTCTATAAAATTCACCGGCGGCGAGACAGTCGCTCGATCCGCGGCGTCCCCGCCACGCGCGACACGCCAGACGGACGGGTAATCATAGTCCTCGGCGAAAGCTCCCCGCGCCGTGTTCTCGGCTGCTCCGGCCTGCCTCGTTACACGGCAGCTGAATGTACAAAATCACTGTAAACTGTCGATAATGATAACCCAGCCCCCTTTCCTGCTTGTCAGATTACATTAGGGGAAAGTAGAAAAGGTGGGACGGGATTGCCATTCCGCCACTAATATAATTCAGTATTATTTGTTTTGCGAGCCGTCTCCACAATAACTTCAACTCTCATCGATCCACGAGAATTTTTATTCGTCGCTTTGCATAGGATCTTCGCCTTGGCGTGTGCGCCTGATTTTACTAACCTATACCTGATGCTAGCATTTATTTATAGGCGTATAACGCTTGACAGATTGTAAACTGAGTAAAAGGATTCGCCATTTGTTATTGTTGTATTGTCGTGCTTAATACTTGTTTATTTGTTGATGTTTGTTTGTTTGTTTATTTTTCACCCAGGAACCGGACAACACAAAGACAAATAATGGTATCCACTACAGGATACAACTTCTCTACCATAATGGTAAGCTTAAATTTTGATATAAATAAATATAAATAGAATATATAAGGCCATGTGTCTCAAGTTGGGACCCCTAATAGGGTGGAGGCGTGACATTTTTCTTCAAATTTTGTAGAGTTCATGTGATTTCATTGTGAAATTACACTGATAACACCCTGTATTTGAGATGTTTAGAAAGCTTATTTATTCCTCTTTCATATGATATCAAGATCAGGTTTATCCATCAATGCTAATGAATTCTACAAGCAATTTAGTTAACATGGTTAACGAGGGTGGAGGGTGGAGGAGCTGCGGACACGGAGCTGCGGACACGGTACAATAGAAAGTCTATGGAGAATCCAAGAAAAGAGTACTACAAAATTTAAAACCTGTTGGAAAATAGTGTAGGAAGTACCAATCCATGTGAATTAGGTATCATTTGATTGGTAATTTGACATACTATCATAACAAATACATTTCAGAAACAGATTTCTAATCAATTTGGTTAATTAGCTAATTAGGTCATATTTTAGCCAAATTATCAAATGCAGTTGAGATACTGGAATCTCTCAACAGAACCTTCAAAATGTGTCTTATATACTCTGAATCACTCTAATTTTGCTTGATATTGTTATTATAAGCTGTAAAAGAGAAAATATGCATGTATTATAACTTTGTTTTGAAGTTAATGGCTAATTAAGGACATTAAAAGATAATAAAGGTTCTTGTAAGTGTTGCTATGTGAACCGTACATTTATGCGTGTGTGTCCAAATGTATTGCTCTACAGAACCAGGGAGTTGACAGGATGTGCAGTGTTCCAAATTGTTGGGAATTCTACTAACAGACCATGCTGCCATTGAATACGACTTAATTAAGTAAAAATATTCCACATGAATTGATTAATTGATTAATTAATCTTAGCAGCAATAACAGTTTCGCTGATTATTTTGAAAAGTCGAGTTATGACTTTTCATCAAGATTTTTTTTTGGTATGAAGATGAAAGAAAACCCCATTAAACTATATATGCTTGGAAAGGTCTTGTCTTAAGGAGTTCAATTCTGGTATTTATATTTACATAGGGTGTAACCCATGGATAATTTAGACATCCAAAAAAGATTACTTTTTTAACCAAATATTCCCAATTCTTTGGTTTGTAAAAATTCAGTGCTTAGACCTACCACAGAAATGATGCCATTTTTGGAATCTGTGGAAAATAACCTTTCTAAAAATGTATAGTTTTACTAGGGTTAGAGCTATACTTTTCAAACTATTGCATCATACATGCGGAAATACATGTTTCCATAAAATTTCACATGCGTCACGAAAGAGGTCCCCAACTTGAGACGCATGGCCATAAATGAAAATAATGGTAATCTTGTATTGAAATTATTAAATGAATTTATACATACGTGTGTATTAAATTCATAATGTATTTAATACATATGAGTGTATATTGATATGTTTATAATACTTGAAATCATTATCATCGCATATAGCAATTATTAGTCAGTAAAGTGGTACAAGGGATAGGGGAGGTGGTTTCAAAGAGCGAAACTGAGGGGAGGGAGGAAGGGCTAAATGAAATAAGAAGGAAGAGATTGAGTGAAAACGGATAATAGGCAATACGAAGAAGCATAGCAAGAAAGTATTCGTAACTTGTAGTATAGCAGTGTGTTGTAGCACTAGTAGTATAGAGTAGGTATAGTAGTAGTAGTAGTAGTAGTAGTAGTAGCTATAGTAGTATAGTAGTGTAGTTAGTAGTAGTAGTTACGTACATGTAGTAGTAGTACATGTGCATAGGTAGTAGTTTCTGTCTGCAGGTGAAAGTAGTATAGTAACTTGGTCAACTTACTTTGCATCAAAGTCTTCAACTTTTAATCAAAGCTACTATGATAACTACTACTCGACGACGACGACTATACTTACTACTACAGTATACACTACTTACTATCTACAACTACTACTACTACATACTACTACTACTACTACTACTATTACTACACTACTACTACTACTATTACTACTACTACTACTACTACTACTACTACTACCATACTACTACTACTACTACTCTACTACTACTATTAATACTACTACTACTACTACTACTACTCTACTACTAGTCTACTTCTATTAATACTAAGTCTTCTACTATACTACTACTTCTACTACTACTACTACTACTACTACTTCTACTACTACTTCTACTACTATTACTGCCATTACTATATTACTACTACTACTATACTACTACTGCTGCTACTACTACTACTACTACTACTACTACTACTACTACTACTACTACTACTACTACTACTACTACTACTACTACTATATATGCTACTTTCTACCAGTAATTTTACCATTACTTTTGCTGCTGCTACTACTATACTATTCTTTATTACTAAGGTAATTAATGTTGATCAAAATCATGCCTATTATATAAATAGTAAGATATAAAACTGTATTTCCAATTGATTCTCTGCAAAACAAGTCGCAAAATTTTCTCCAGACATGCGCTTATTCAATTGTCAGCTGGAGAACGCTATACACCTGTACAAAAAGACAACTAAATAAGAAAGGAAGAAATTCAAAAGGTATTGCAACCGCCGCGCCATATAGTTAGTAATTGTGTTGAGAGATCGTCTGTTTCACGATTTCCAATTTGGCTCAGTTAAGTGCATTGTGGTAAATTAGAAAATGCTGTTTTCGATGCTATGATTGTTGGCAATGTCAAATGCAACCACGCCTCGTTGTGTGCGTTGACAAAGACTTATACAGAAGCCGGCGAGCTTGTACAGCAAATTACTTGCAAAAGCTTGACGACAAAACAGGAGTTATTTCTTTGCATCATGCATTCAAAATAACCAAGTATACAAGTAAGTATTAAACATAGCACAAATGTATTTTAGGGATAGGCCTACGTGTTGTGGTGGAATAAGAGAAAAAAATGGGGGAAATGATTTTAGATATTCTTTTATCGCAATAGCTTCGTCGAGTATGCGGCCAACTAACCATTATAATTTGTGGAAGAATTAACGCAGGTCTTAATACTCTGAACTTGATATGAAAGTACATTTTGCCGCTCGACAATATGCGAGAGTGATTTTTGAACGCAGAAAACGATCTTCGCGGAATCATTCACCTTTTCTCACCGATTAGGCCATAGACTCCAGATTAAAGGCTCGTGGCCTGAAAAGAGAGAGAGATTGTGAGGTTCTGCCAATCCAATAAAACCCCGGGCAGCCCTGGCTTATGATTCAATTTAAGACCGAATAGGTCTTTCGGAGGACGAAAGAACGAAATGAGATTAAGGTCTCCGCTGATACTATATAGTATTGCATGTCGCTGATGCTATAGCTCGGTTGTATATATAACGCCCGTTTTTCCGTGAGCACGTTGGCATGAAAATCTATACATTGTGGGTGGAAACGACGGTCAAAATAAGGATGGGGCAAATATCTACTGTAACGGAAATACCGTATATTTTATTGGTCTTCCGAAGCTTAATATCAAGCGAAATTCATCATTGATACACGAGGCACATATAAACAAAATAACTTACAAATCATAAAAATATTAAAATGTACGAACATTTTAAATGCTTCCGACATAGAAATTATATATTATCATATGTTAATTGGTTAATTGTGAACCTGTAGATTTCAATCACACAAGATATAGAGACATAATGTCTCAAGCGCTATATAAATAATATGAACTATTATTATTAATCATGTCAATGAGATACAACTGCTCTCGATCATTATCATTCAGAAACGGTTGTAGACAAATTGAAACCCTTTCAGGACTCGTCACAAAATATACTCGTCCTCATTCATGTTGCTTTAATTATTGAAATAAAACGTGATTGACGTTATAACGAGATCACACCGTCTTTAACCGGTTAAACTCTCAAATGAGTCATTTTAATATCAAGAGTTGCGTTCATAATAGTGAAGGAATAGAGAAACAGGACAAGTTCGACATATCTTCCAGCTCCTGCTTAGAGGCAGGGCGTCTATTTTGCAAGCCTAAAAATAAAGATTGTGTGAATACACTGGTATTTAGAAGAAAAATAGTTCAGAAGAAGAACCCTCTGCAAAATACAGGAGACAGAAATGCAATTTTAGTGGAATTCTAGAGACCGTTAGCGATTTTAATTTTTGTCTCATAGAGACAATAAATTCTAACATAGAACACACACTTAGCTGCCAGCTGATCTTGAGTGCATTTTTTTTTTAAATTCTAGATATTTACTGATCTTCTGATTTCACAAACATGTTCTTCATAAATAACCTCGGGTCATGAGTCACTCTTTGCTGTGCTGGGGGAGGGATGCAAACGAGATTCCCTGCCTTTAAACGTGCGTGCGCAATAGCGGTCGACCGTTACTTAAACAAACTCGATCGCTGAACTTCTTAACCTTTGAGAAAGATAACTTCTCATGACGAGAAAACGAACGGGTAATAATTTTTTGTGCCGGGCGACCGATGGTAATACACCTTATTCAACACATTTCTCGAACTAAAAAAACGCTGAAATAAGTATTTGTACACGTCCATCACAAAAGCCGGGCTTGTTCGTTTTGAAGTAATAAAGTTAGCAAATTTGTTTATACGCTAGATGTATATTATTATGAGATGGTTGGGCATTTATACATGTAATATACAGGTCATTGGGGGAACACCGGGCATTACATGCAACGACACATCCAAACTTCAATTCAGAGGTGAATGCAAAATTCGTCACAACCGAAATTAAACAGAGCACGGCATTTACAATTTGTATACCGAGTATATATGTCTAACACATATTCCCTCCTCATGCGATGTATGTATATGCGTCGGCGGTATAGTAAGACTGCTTGACAATTCAGACCCGTAACTTGCAATTTAGTCGATTAATATGTGGTGGTTCTCCAGAAGGTAATATAAGGTATAGGACTAATCAACTTTTAATGAGCCCATGGGGTACAAATGAGGGAATGCGATTGAATAATAACATGTATAGTGTTCGTTCCGAGTTTTCTCAACATTAGGTCATTGTATGTCTAATACCTTTATATCAATTTCGGAAATAATAGTCACAAGAACAAAAAATCTACAAAACGTGATGAAATTGTTTGTTTCAATTAAATGTTTTGTGTTGACCTCTTTATCTTTTATTCGATTAGTTTATAAATTTGGAATAAGCATATCTTCACAGAAACTCTTAACACAAAATATTAGATAACGACAATTACTTATATCCGTTTGTATAGGTCTATCTATCTATCTATCTATCTATCTATCTATCTATCTATCTATCTATCTATCTATCTATCTATCTATCTATCTATCTGTCTATCTATCTGTCTATATCTATCTATCTATCTATCTGTCTATCTATCTATCTATCCATCCATCTATCTATCTATATCTATTCATTTATCTGTCTATCTATCTATCTATCTATCCATCCATCTACCTATCTATCTATCTATCTATCTATCTATCTATCTATCTATCTATCTATCTATCTATCTATCTATCTATCTACCTATCTAAGTGTCTGTACAGTTATTTACGTGAAACCTATTTCTAAATGCGCAACGGACTATTGAATCTAAAATTTTGTACCAAATTTGATTAAAATCATTTTAAAAGGGAAATTGGGCATTACATTTGTTTGGAATTGTCACAGGTTTAACCAATTCAATTCAGTTTAGTTCTTGGCGATTTGTCTTTTCTGAATCCGGATTCAAACCTAATTTATTCGGAAACTGACACCATATGCATAAATAATATTCAGTTTTGGTGTTGTTTATTTTAAGATAAATGGAACCAAAAATATATTTATCGAAATTAATGTGAGAAAAAATATTTTGATAATTATGTTGAATGCTCACACACAAACATTGGCATAGTATTTCGAAGGCTGCTTGTGTTTGATTTGGTTTAATAAAGATTTACAAACATTTTTTTTTACGTGGACAACGCTGCATTGTCCATTACTCCTAAACATCTGCAGTGGAAGAAACACGGTATATTATATACGGCCAAATGTGGAACTATCCTCCCATATACGGGCTATTATTCCAACTTAAAATGTCATTTGGCGTTCTCCTCTTGTCCCTATGTCACCGAACAAAGTCATTGAAAGTATATTCAGAGCAATTGTTGAGTCACTTGCGGCTGTATAGTGCCCGACCGACTATTTCAGTTGACTCAACGGTTGTGTAAAGTACTCTATACTCGTCAAATGTAAACGGGCCCTTTCTTGTCTGCTCCCGAGTTCTATTGGTTTAGCCGAGAACTGCTTATTGTTGCAGACCCAACTGAAGAAATTCATTTCTAAACCGTCAAGAAAAAAAGGGATCTGAATATAATTGTTGGATCTATGATTATTGTCCTCAGAAATTTCAGGCGGTGGCTGAGGAGGAGAAGAAGAAAAAATGCCTGAATGAATCACTTAATCGTTTCGGTTGAGAAGTGATATACCTACGACGAATTAAAAAAACAAGTTAACGAAATAAGCTGAATGATAAAGCAACGAAAAATGTAGAAATTTCACACGTATTAGTGGAAATTAAAATTCTATTATACTTATTTCTACTCAATTACAGTTTAACCACAAAGATATATGATGCTGTAATTGTTCAAATCATGGATCTTGATGCGTACACCATTTAAGAGAGATGTTTTCTCTGAAAATGTAAGTATATATCTTTTAATAAGTATATAAGTATATATCTTTTATCTATTCATCTACATCTTGCATGTTTCAAAGCCGCATTTTCACCAATAATGTTGGTAAATTTGTAATATATCAGTGTGTTTACTCTTTGAAGAAATGAGATCTAGCTAGATCTCAACTAATCTGAATTATTAATGCAGTGAAAATAGCAAGTGGTATACTGATAACGGCAAAGAAACTTCAAATTAAGACGTACACGACTGCCCTATTATACATTAGAAATTCGAAAGAAACCTACTTATCTATTTATTCATTTATTTATTTTGTTTATTTATTTCCAGTGTTTTGTGTTTGAAAGGCAGTATTAAGAATCTCTTCTCTGAAATACGTGTGAAATCCAAGACATTTGGTGAAAGAGCTTTTGAAAACATGGCACCAAAATTATGGAATAACCTCTCCAAATGCATTAGATCCATCTCCGACTTTGATAAATTCAAATTCATTCTAAAGAGTAAGACCCACCGTGTTAATAATTTCTAATTAATTTCAAATTCTCATATTTTCAGCTAATTGCTTCCACATGTATAGAGACTATTTTTATGGTACTAAGCGTCTCTAAAAATTGAATATTATTATTATAATTATTAACACAATATTCATGTCAACGCCACTACCATGTATCGAGCAAAATTATCTTCTTCCACGCATCACGATTAAAGAATAAATACACCGAAAACATCACACACCTTACGACACGCTTAACATGATGGTAATCGTTATGCAAACTTGACGTACACTCCACACTGATGACCCGCGACGATTATTAACCGCTATGTCAATCAATAAAATAAACAAAAGCAGCCAACAACCCAATCTACCTAAACAGGATTAGAAATTGAGGAGGGGAAAATCGAATGCGGGGCTTCCTGGTCACGTGTCATGCACTGAATATAACGGGCGTCGCAGATGATAAAGATAAAGAGAAGAAGATTGATTGATGTATTGATCGATCGCTTTGAAATCCACAAGTCAGTTTTGATCGTTTGATTGGTGGGACTGAAATAGAAGTTTTGGTGTAAAGAGGCATCGTTCTGCCAATGATTTTTGATATGTTTTCATGTATACACGTACACGCACAGACACTGAGACATACACACACACGCACACACATACGCACGCGGCACGCGCGCGCGCGCACACACACACACACACACACACACACACACACACACACACACACACACACACACACACACACACACACACACACACCTCACAGACGACTGACTCATAAAACAAGGTCACATACAATACAGTACAATAACTTTATTTATTCGCGTTTTGAAAAAGACTTTTATAATTATGTTATGAAAACTGTTTTCAACAAGTCCGTGAAAAATACAATTTAATAACAACAATGACACAATATTAATAATACAATAATAACGAAACAAAAGTAATTACAGAAAACAAAATAGGGGGAAAAGAAAAAAAGTGGATAATGAATCGATGTAAACGAAGAAAATAATTTGAACTGGATTATTTTCAGATTTAACTTACAACGGTATTAACTTATAAAGTTTTTATACGATGATTAACTTTGCATTCTCCTTTAAAACATTAATACTGATTCTCTTTTCTCTTTCCCGTTTCAAATTTGCATCTTGTCATTACATTACTTCACTTGTATGAAATTTAAACAAAAAGTTCCCATAGAATTAACAAACCAAAAACCAAGCTGAAAAGACGGGAGTTGTAATGAACAGTCCCCGATTATTATCCAGCATTTCTAACGGAACCTCCTGAAAGTCCCCGAGGTACGGATACAAATAATTCACCTGGCTGCGCATGAACAAGTCCAAAAAGGGTAGATCGCGTCGATTTTTTTTTTTTGGCAACCATGGTACCGTCTACAACTATATCCGAATAAACCTCTGTATTGTTTACGCCAGTAAAACTTTTCTTCGAAGTTATTTTCCACCGTAAGAGTTTAGCGTCGCTCTGTTGCTTCTACTTTAGAAATCGTGGTGGTGGTATAGTGGTTTATCCACCCATTCCCAACCACACCGCCTACCAAAATAGACGGATAATTCCTTGACTTCAATCGTATGACCTTTATGATGTTGCGAATATATGGGTGTAATACTTTCGGAGTAAATAGATATTCGTAGAAATGCAAGCCTACACATTAATTTATGTAATTATAATCTTCAAAATAAAAATCATCCTTGCGGCGTGACATTTTCCTTTTCAATTATACAAACCTTATAGTAAATGGTAATAAAAGTCGTGGTAGTGGTAGTATATTATAATATATTCTCATTTTTTCTCAAATACATATAGGCCTATTTATGGAAACAATTATACAGTAAAAACGGCTGTTTAAAATTGTATACAATGCTGTTTACTATATGAACTGATCCCGGGAACTGATTAGGTATTGCTTAAAAGTTTAAACAACTGTTTAAAGTTTAACAACAAAAATGTTTGATTTTTAATATTTATTGTTCAAAGAGTTGAACAGTGCTGTTTCATTTTTAAAAACTTGTTTAAACTTTTTAACAATTCCTGATCAGTTCTTATCGTAATACAGCGTTAATTGCATAAAATTCTAAACAGCAGTTTTTACTACTGCATGCAGTGATAATTCTATAATGATAATCGATATAAACTTTTTCATCTTTATTATCACCTGAGCCTCTTTTCTGTTTTATTTTCTTAACATTTTTTCAAACGTTCTCCCAACGCACTGTACGCCAAAGTTCAATCCTTTTTTGCCTTTGCACCTTTTCTTATAATAATAAGAAATATATAATAATATATTATATATGATAATATATTGTACATAATATATATTATATATATTATGTATATTTCATATATTATATGTATTATATATATCATATATATTATATATATTGTATATATTATATATATTATATATATTATATGTATTACATATATTATATATACCTGTATAATATTTCAACTTTTCCTCCATTTACGTCTTCACGTCCACAGGAGTCCGCACAGAACAGGACCTTTACGTCAGACTCTGCGATTCCATGACCAAACAAGTAAGTTCAAGTCCAATATGATGCCCCCTTTTTAAAGCCTCTTTAAGTGTTAATCCCTATTCTTCCCACCCGTTTTAATCTAATCCCTTCTCCCACCATTCCACTCTCTTGTTGATGTCCGTTATCCACGTCCATTGTGTTTGTATTGGGTATCGATTTAAGTGGACAAAAAAGAAGGAAATTGGATTGAAGTCCGTTGCAACAACGCAGAAACACCGAGAAGAGGAGAGGCAATGAAACGGCGCACCGTTATCGAGTGTGGTAAAATTGTATCTACCTCCAAATAAAGTACACACGACGTACCATGTAAATACTATTGTTTCACAAGATGTATGTTGAATCATGAATGTTTTACTACTTTGAAAGCAAATTATTTATCTCATAAAGCAATAATGTTTGCTTCTGACAAAACAGAGTAAGATTTACTTTGATACAATACAAATAGAAACTATACATACAAAAATTTGGACAACACAATCCAAATATTTGTAACCTCCTATATTGAAATATAATTAATTTGCTAATGTGGTAATGATGATGTCAGTTTAATTTTCTCTTTGAATAAAAAACTGAAGATAATACACGGCTATTATATACTTCAATTCAATTCCTGCTATTGATATGCCTATAGTACGTATCAACTCAGTTTGGGCACCGTGGAAACGAATGTCTTTTTCTTTACCGCAAAAAAAAAAAAATACATTTTTTTATTAGCAGTTAATTAGTAATATGTCATCATCGTCGTCATCATCATCATCATCATCACCACCATAATCATCATCGTCATCGCTGTCATTATTGCCAATCTCATTTTATTATTATTGTTATTATTATTATTATTATTATTATTATTATTATTATTATTATTATTATTATTATTATTATTATTATTATTATTATTATTATTATCATTATTATTACCATCATCATCATCATCATCATCATCATCATCTTTCAAAATAGATGAGATTTTGATGAAAAATGCCAAATTTTTGAACTGCATTTTTGTTGCAAAAATAAATTGATTTAAGATTTGTCAGCGATATTAAAGGCAGTGGATCTCATTTGCAAACATCCCCTCAGACCAGGAAAAGATAACCCATGCCCTTAGGCTATTGATGAAGGGCATGTCTGTGAATTTGGAGGAGAGTAATTGCTTAGAATTTTAAAAATGCGAAAGAAAAACAGTAGCCGTTTAGTGTACGTTCTATGGTAGGAATTTTTTTCTCACGAGAAAAAAATTCAAATTAGAGTCTAACGGTCACTATAATTCCACTTAAACTGAGTTTCTAGCTCCTATATTTTGCTAAAGGTTCCCAGACGGCATTTTCTTCTAAATGCCATTGTATTTACACAATGTTAATTTTTAGGCATGCAAAAGAGATCCACTGCCTTTAAAAGACACGATTGTGGAAGCTCCATTTAAAATTTGTTTGAAAGAGGAAACATATACCTGAATAGATTATTAAAACAATTACATGGTCCTTTTATGAAAAAAAATCAGATTAAAATACACATTGACTCAAAATCGTGCACAATAAACCGTAAACTGAACACTACGTTTTAAACAGGATGGAGAACAAGAAGCTCTGGCACAATTCAATTTTGAATTTATTTAAATAATATTAATTATGCGTTCTCATCAATTTTTCATCATGTAGACGTCATGATAACAGATCGCAGTCGAGCTGCCAGATAATTACTTATGAATATTTCAGATATCCCATTTGATTTTTACTGCCGCGCTTGGGGGTGGGGTCAAAACTGAAGGTCGGAGAATTAATGTAAACAGAACAGGTGTCAATGGGGCCATAACGGTTGTCAATTAGGTTTTATTCTTATAGTCGCATTCAATTGAATTATTAGATAGATTCCTGAACAAATCAAGAATATGATTATTATTGGCTTTTCTTATTCGTTTCCTTCTTCCTTTTCTTCTCTTTTCCTTCTTCTTCCCTTTCTTTTCTTCATCTTGTTCTTGGACTTCATAATTTTGATATGTTTGATCCATCTCCTCCATCCTCCTCCTGTCCTCCCGCTACCGTCGCTCCTTCGCTTCTTCTTCTCTCATACTTCTTCTTTCTTCTTCTTCTTCTTCCTTCTTTCCTTCCCCTTTCTTCTCTTCTTAGCTCACATCTTTCTTCTTCTTACTCTTCCGCGCTTTCTTCCTGCCTACCCTCCTCCCATCCACTTCTTCTTACTTCTTCTCTTCTTGCTTCACTTCTTCTTCTTCTATCTCTCTCCTCCTCCTCCTCCTCCTATCTGCATTCTTCTTTCTCCTCTTCTTTCTCTTCTTCCTTCTCTTCTCTCTTCTTCTTCCCTTCTCGCCTCCTCCTCCATCCTCCTTCGATTCTTTCTTCTTTCTCCATCCTCCCTCCTCTCTC
>JZLH01S0612224.1:302-10560 GCA_001188425.1 Eucidaris tribuloides
TGATAGAAATTCGCTCTCACCTGCATAATGCCCCGGAAGGGGGGGGGGGGGTCACTCTCCAGTCTCCACACGGTCTGCTACCGTCCAACAACCTCAGAAATGCACCTTAAACGGCGTAGCTCGCCATAACCAAATTTGCAACCCTAAATGACGTAACACATGACAAAAGCTACCCTAAGTGGCGTGACTCCCAGGAAATCCATTAATTTTGATACCTTAAGTGGCGTGGCAGGGAATCCACTAACTGGATACCCTAAGTGGCGTCAATGAAATCAACTAGATACCATAATCAAGTGTCCTTCTCATCTAAAACATTATTGTACATTGCACAGACCGAAGTTCATTTATTCATGAATAGTTTTCCTAATTTAAAAAAGAAGTTCATTTTGAAATGTTCTACCCAAATTTACATCCCTAAATGGCGTAGTCTACATAACCAAATTACCCTATAAACGGCGTGACGCATACCCTAAGTGGCGTTTGCATGCGGGCGAATGGTGCTGAAAAGGCTACCCTTTTTCCAAAGACGTAGACGACGCCACGGGGCTGAAAAGGGGACTTTTCGACGTTTTTTCTGGACGCAGGTGCGTAGCAGGCTGTGTGGAGAGTGAAACCCCCGGGCTGCATACAGTGTAGATGTCCTTTTTAATCATAAAAACAAATAGAAATGGTGAAATGGAATTATGATGACAAATGCGTGAAGTTAATCATGAGGTAATTTTGAAGTTTTGAAGTGTTCCCCGTGGTTATGTGCCCTCCACAATTATTGTTTACCCGTTGGGGACTAAGTACGAGTTAACTCGTGCTGGGGCCTATGGAAAATGCGTGTTGTAGTGAAATCAAAAACAGTGCAAAAGACCATCAGAAAAGTCTAGAATGGGACCATCGTTGATGGCGTGATAGCAACCTCTATCTACTAAAGCCGGAAAATCTCCTTTTCAGCCCAAAACATCACGCGGCATGCCCTATAGCCTATGAAGGACGTGTCTGTGAAATCTGAAGATCAGTAATTACCTAGAATTTGAAAAATGCACCGAAATGCGACGTCAGCTAGAGCACTGTAGCGCCATTGTTATCCTGTGAAGCCCACTGGTACTTCAGGAGTGTTGGTCCGACGGTTATGGATAAACTTAGGCAAATGCATAATGATTATGATACACGTTTGTAATAATTGTGAATAAGTTTCAAATATGATAACTTATCAAACCAAACGACAAACGATGACCCAAAAAACTTTGATCATAGATTTTTTTTTTATCAGTTTATTAAATGATCGATACAATATGGAGCAACAAAGCAAAAGCAAAGACTTATTATTAATCTTGATGAATGGAAAAGATGTGTATCTGCAAAATTGGATTCGAAACTGTTGTTATGTATTATGTTCATCGAATATTATTGTAACGATATAATTGAATTGAATCAATAAAAGACCAGATTTTTTTGTGTGTGTTTTTGTAAGTTTCGAATATCATACATGATGAACATCCATGCACTGTAAGGGTCTGATAGACTAGTAAAGGTTTTGTCTGTACGAGACAAGAATTCAAATCAAAGTTGAACTGTCACTATGATACATCACCACTATATATGAAATTGATTTTCTAGCTCGCACAGGCATTTAGTCCAAGTTCTTCTTTTATTTTACACCGTCAAATCTAAAACTGGATTTAGTTTCATTATTCTCTTAGCAGGTATCATACATTAAAGTAATTACTTTGGCTGTCCGTTTTATTCAAGAAATTGTAAAATCCATTAAGTTTGTTGGAAAAATTAATACTATAATAATAATAATAATAATAATAATAATAATAATAATAAGAATAATAATAATAATAATAATAATAATAATAATAATAATAATAATAATAATAATAATAATAATGATAATGTGATGATAATATTGTTAGTGATAATCAAAATAATAATAACAATAAAAAGACCCTACGTGACAACCAACCACCATCCCCATACCCTGTGGAAATTAATTGTAATTTCCCATTACATGGTTGAGTGAGAACACTTATTCATTAGGCAAAGAATACAATTTTATACTGTTATTTTGGCATAATTAATAACTCCAGCGACGTTTGAAAAGTGACAATTTGGCCTTTAATACATGCTCACCCATGCATAACATGACGAATCAATCGCATTTTCACAAATTGCAAAATCCATTAAGTTTAATTGAAATCGGATATTTTTCAGCAAAATGTTCCGACGCATGGTTTACAAACATAAGAGGTTGTAAACTTGTCATGGTTGAGTGAGAACACTTATTCATTAGGCAAAGAATACAATTTTGTACTGTTATTTTGGCACAATTAATAACTCCTGATGTGACGTTTGAAAAGTGACAATTTGGCCTTTAATGCATGCTCATTCATGCATAACATGACAAATCAATTGCATTTTCACCCTGAAGTTAGTCAATAAGTGTAAGAGCACCCCTGCAAAATTGTTCTGCTCAAAATTTGTTTCTATAAAAAGTTATGGTATTTTGAATAAGGGGGAACTTACTTTTTGTGTTGTGTTTATAATTATAAGAAACAGTAAAGGTCCCAAATTGACCCCTGGGGTACACCACAAGTGACATCAGATTGAAGTGAAGTACTGGAGTGAAAAGTAACAAATTGCTGACATGTAAATAGTCCCAGAACCAAGAAAGAACTGTACCTCGTATACCATAATTATTTAGTTTTTCTGACAAAATTTTGTGATTAATCGTATAGAAGGCCTTAAATGGAAAGGAATTGAAAAAAAAATGGAATTCAAGAAATTGAAAAGAAATACAAAAAAAGATATAAACGTGTTATAAAGATTGCATCCCGGATTGCACCAAAGGTGACTTTCCCTTAATTGGAGATTTTACTAAAGTGACAAGAATACCTGATTTATTTTTCTACTTCCCAGAACATGAAGACAAGAATAGACACTTACCGAAAAAAAAATGACCCAGATCAAGGCCAAATGAAACTGTAAGCGCATGATGTAGGCTTCAATGAGACATAGGGCAAGATCGTCTATTTCTGATTGGGTGGGGGAGGGGTAGAACAATGTCAATATTTGTAATATTTTGCGCGCGGAGTGCGCCAAAAAGTATGTGTTAATAGTATTTATATTTTTTAATGGTTTTCTAGTGCTTTGCACTGATTTCTAAACACTATTCTGTATACTTTTTAGGATTTTTTTTTCATGTTGTCAAAATTATTGGGGTGCAAAATGACCACCCCCCCCCCCCGCGCCAGCACAGGGACCCTAAACCCTATTAGTAACACGGACGGGTGATACTATTTTCTTATTCCTCACTGTGCAAATAATTAAAGGGAAAATCCACGCTGACGTCAACTTGGTTTTAATAAAAGCAGAACAATGAGAGAAACATATAAATGAAAGTTTGGCGAAAATCCACCAACTATAACAGAGTTATGAAGTTGCATAGTTTTCATTTTGTAGCTTGCGAGCAGCCCCCCATGACAATTTTGCATTCCATAAATTGCCATTTTTTCAATGGTTCATGATAATTAAATGTTTTTTCTAGAAGCCTGTATGAAATAAGATTTCTGATTCTATATAATTATACAGCGTGGTCCAAAAAGAATGCTACACATGCGATCGTTAATTTCTTCAACATCATCCACAAAATGTTATTGGTGATTATTTCATGGGTTAGAACATTCTTTTTCCAACAAAATGATACCATGATCATTGATTTTGATTAAGGCGTTTGGATTCTAGGGCTAATTTTCTGAGGCAATGTAATTTCCTAAATTTGCTCTTTTTTCAACTCCAACGATCACCATGAACACCGAAATATTCTCGCGTAGCGACTTGCCATGGAATGGGCTGCACTATCCAGGCGCAATGACAATGTAAGCCATACCTTACCATTGTCTTCCGTATCAAAGCGAGGCATTCCAGTCGTTTGTCTCCCCGCTTATTCTATGGCACGCTGACGTGAGAATATATTGGTGTTCCCAGGTTCGCGGGAGTTGAGAGAGAAACAAATTTCGGAGATTACATTGCCTCCGAAAAATGGCCCTAGGATCCAAACGCCTTGCTCAAAAGTCAAAATCAATCATCATGGTATCATTTTGTCGGGAAAAGAATGTTCTAAATAATGAAATAACAATTAATGGAATTTTGTTCATGATGTTGAAGAAATTAACGATTGTATGTGTAGCATTCTTTCTTGGCCACACTGTATATGCACAGGTAAAGTCATTTTCTGAGAAAGTGACACTCTGTGGATTACATGGCAAGGTGGGGGAGGGGGGGGGCTGCTCTCATATGGCGTCACAATTACTTTGTTATTCCTTGATGGATTTTCGCCAAATCTTCATTAATATGTTTCTCTCATGTTTCTTCTTTAATAATTAAGTTCTTTTATTCCAATCAACTTAACGCCAGGTTGGTGTTTCCCTTTAAACAGTTAAGCGGAGAAGACTAGTGTCAAGGTTTAAGCCAATCAGACGTTCCGGTATGACATAGCGACTTTACAATTCCAGCAAAGAAAATTACGTGTCTAGCCCGGCTCGTGTTGTCAAGCTGAAATACATGAAATTGATATTGTGTTCGCCTTACAACTTTTAAAAATGTACACAAATTACAAAAAATATTTAAAAAAATATACATGTAGTTTTTTGCTTAGTATTTTATAAAATACTCAGAGTCACTTTCATGAAGATATCATTTGATAGTAAATTAGTTGCACGAGCCTATTCAACGTGGAACTAGCTGGAAAGTCCGGTTTGTAACGTTACTACATACGATAAAATTTTAGATTCTGTGTACAGTCTATTTCTTGCCGAGTCCCATGTTTGTCAAAAGCTGCCATCGTTATTTGTAAGTTGTTCTTATTGATGTACTAACTGGTATCTGAAAATGATAGTTATATCACGAAAAACTGGAGTTGCGAATACCCAGTTCACCGCACATCGCAACCGGCTCGCAGCATAGGCATAGCACACATGCACAGTAGATCTACACGTACAGGCGGCAGCACAGTACCATGCAATCAATGACTGAGGGGATGAGTTCCTGCACCTGGCCTGTGCACCAGCCCGCACGTTACCCCGTGCATGCAGTAGGGTGGGGAGTTGAGTAACCGGACACCTAATTTTTGATATTTTTTCTGGATATGTTGCTAAAAAACATAATTTTCAAATTGATCAATGTCGGTATTTTCATGAGACATGTGAGAAATCAAGATTTATAGTTAGAAATCTATAGGAAGAAAAATAGATCTAAATGCTGCGTACCCAGGTAGAGTCTACCTGCGTTCTGTTTGCAGCCTTTGGCTTTGCGCGATAGTTTTCTAACGGCAACGTGTAAAGCGCGGTGTCCGGGTACTCAACCCGTCTGGAAATACAACCTCTCATGATACATGAGTAGGTGCACGTGCGCTAGAGTACGGGCGCACGTCCAATATCGGAGATTTTCTCCAATTTCAGAGAGACTCTCCGATATCGGGGACTTTTTCTGCTCTCCAATTTCGGAGATAGTCTCCAATATAATATTGGAGACTTTTTTTGTTTATAGTTTACCTTGGCGTAGCAGGGATCATGTTATCGCAACTTAGGAATGTGATATTCAGAAACCTTGAGGGATTTTACCCCACATGCCCGTCTAAAATTCACCGTCTTCTTACCAAGTTATGATCGATTGTTTACATTTTGCAGCAGTTGTTGATAGCAAAGTTGCTGATGGTATCGATTACCAGCATACATGTAGTTTATGAACGTTGTCATTATCAATATTATTATTATAAATTATTAAGAAATTTGTATTAGACTCTATGTAAATCCGGATCTAATTGTTTACACCACCATGACCTCAGTGGGATTGGTCTTGGAAAAAAAAAATCTCCGATATCTGAGATTTTCTTTGTACCAAGTTTTGATGACCCCATTAAAAGTCTCCGATATCGGAGATAATCTCCGACAATGGAGATAGTCTCCGATATTGGGACGTGCGCCCGTACTGCTAGTATGTAAACACAGATCGTCTTTGACTTTGATAAGGATCGTCCCTGTTCATAAAACTTCTTCACTCACAAAAAATGGCAAAGTTCAGTCCCCTTGAAGCTTGCCAAATGCCAATACAAATGAGCAAAATGAGTTGGGGGGGGGGGGTATCAGATGATGGAGAATCTACTGTTTTTAGCACTCTCTAGCATGTCAAGCTTAGCTCGGTACAGTAGCCAGTAGGGGCGCTGGTCTGTAAACAGGGATTGTCCTCATAAACGAAGACAAACTGTCATGAACTACACGTATGTCCTCATAAACTGAGATTGTCTTCGTTTATGAGGACATTTTTTTTCCATCTTGCCCTGTGGGGCTTGGACGGCAGTTATGGGGCTTAATGAGAGTGATAAAAATACATTCTCTGTCATCTCATTCCCCCAGTTCACCGTCTTTTTTGATGACTTGTCTGTCTTCCCACCAACCTGTTTTGAAACCTGACATGTTGACATGTAGATAGCGCACTCATTTTGCATCGGCAAATCCCAAGGGCACTGAACTTTCCCAATTTTAGTGTGTGAAGAAGTCCTTGTAATGGGGATGATCCTTGTTATCAAAGACGATCTGTGTTTATGGACCAGCGCCCCTACTGGTAACTGCCGTCTTATCCCTGCAAGCCGCAGGGCAACTAAGCCAAGGTCAGTAAGGGCACACATCCAATATCGGAGACTTTCTCCACTCTCGGAGAGACTCTCTGATCTTGGAGACTTTTTTGCTCTCCAATATTGGAGACCATCTTTTTTGTCTATTTACCTCGGAGCAGTCGGAATAAGGTTATCGCAACTTAGGAATGTGATATTCGGAATCCTTGAGGGATTTAACGCCAGATGACCGTCTACTTTGAAACTTCACGGTCTACTTGCCAAGTAATGATCGATTGTTTACATTTTAAAGCAATTATCGATAGCAAAGTTGCTGATGATATCGATACCAGTCTATTTTATGACTTGTCATTATCTTTATCATTATAATTTATATTGTTATTATTAATAAATTTCTATTAAAATCTAGACCCAAAGTTCAAATCTCATTGTTTCTACCACTGCGGGATCATGTTTTGGAAAACCAATCTCCGGTATTGGAGATTTCCTTTGTGCCAAGTGTTGAAGACCCGTTTAATAGTCTCCGATATTGGAGATAATCTCCGACATTGGAAATGATCTTGTAGATCTACAAGTATGTAACCAATAAGGGTGCTAGTCTGTAAACATGGTAAACACAGATTGCCTTTGATAACCAGTATCATCCCAGTTCGTAATTCTTTTCGCACACAGAAAATGGGAAAGTTCAGTTCCCTTGGAATTTGCCAAAGTGCACTAGCTCCATGATCAGGTTTCAAAACAGGTCGGTGGGAAGACAGACAAGTCATAAAAAAAACGGTGAACTGGGATATCAGATGACAGAGAATCTATGTTCAGCACTTTCAAGCCCGGTAACTGCCCTCTTAGCCTGCAGGCCAAGGTGAAAAAAAATAAATGAAGACAATCTCAGTTTATAAGGGTACAAGTTGTCTTTGTTTATGAGGACATCTTCGTTTTTAGGGCAGTCCTTGTTTACAAACCCGTGCCCCTACTGGTAACTTTTGTCCTTACTGAATTTCATGTTTTCATAATAAATAAAGACTAAGTATCCATTTTTGTTCTCCATCTTGCTATAGATAAACAGAAATGAACGATACTGCCAGTGCGAGTGCATCGCTCACACAACCTAGCTTCATTAGCAGGTTGTTAACAAATATATCACAGGTAAGAAAAGAAAGATTATTTTGGCAGAATGTGAGACTTTCCAGGGTTGGATCTTGACTTGGCATTGTTTGTACTACATGTAGGCCTACCCAGTCTAGAGACAGTGATTTTCCATTTCAAAAAATAGTCTTTTCTGTTTCTGAAAACTATTATTCCACTTTAACTTATCTAAAAATGGAAATTCCATTTTGTCACAGAAAATGTAGGCCTACACAGCAAAAACATGAATTCCGTTTTTAGAGACAGTGATTTTCTGTTTCAAAAAAATGGTCTTTTCAGTTTCTGAAAACCTGTAATTCTGTTTCAAATTGATCTAAAAATGGAAATTCCATTTTGTCACAGAAAATGTACACAGCAAAAACCTGAATTCCGTTTACGGTTTTGCAAAGGTAAATTCCATGAATTTTTACGTGAAAAGTATAAGAACCAAACCGGATTTTCTGTTTCGATTACAGGCAAACGGAAAATCACTGTCCCTACCAGTCCGGCATGTAAACTTAAAAAGTTACTAGCCCAAAAGAGAGACTGACATCAATCTAGACTGGACACTGACAAAAACTTTATACTTTTATCATTTTATGCCACCATGGGTGGGCGGGTGGATACTAATGTCCAGCTCTGCCTATTTCACTTGAAATAATGTGGGAAATATTGGGTTTGGAGCAGATGCTGAAAATGTGTCATTTACCAGAAGCTTGACGAAGGGATACTTTGCCTTTTTCCAATGGGAGCAAACTTAAAGGCATTGTTTCCAAAAATCTGAGCTACATGATTCCCCATGCTGCTAGTGTCTCTGATAAAGCCCTGAAAAAATTGCAGTTTGAAATGATCATTAAGTGCTCTAAAAAAGTGAAAATCATTGAAAGACCATTCCAGCTTTCCCCCATAGACCGCTGTGTTGCAGAATTTCCTATCAGCTGAGAATAATTAATGTGCCAATTTGTTTCTGCACATATTGTACTAGTAACAGCATAACTGTCCAAACTTTTGTGTTCTAGGGTGTTTATTTGTCCATCCAAATTCCAAACACTGTCAGATATGTCAGATAGCAAATTCGACAATTTTTTAAACAGGTCTTCCACAGTGTTATATAGCGTCTTTAAAGTGTTTTGTGATTTCCTCCTCGTGTGGTTCCTGAAAAGGAATGTTGAGGAGTGATTATCGTGCAGGTGGAAATGTTTACGTGATTTGTTTAAGTTGTATTGACACCTGCTGAGTGCTCACATCCACAGGCATGAATGAACACAGTTTTATGAACAAAATATTTTGGTATTTCAATAAAATATTTCAGGCGATTTATTTGTTAGCTAGTAGTCAAATGAAAAGAAAGAGTGTGTGAATCTTCCTAGTTCCTGAGTGTCCCGAGATATAAATTGGTTTGTTTCTGTATTTGTTTTGAAATCAGCTGCCAAAAGGATGATCCTCAAGTGCAATGAAGAATGAACTTATTTCATCAGTTGTGTACATGTACCTCTTCACTGTTTAATTGTTTCAAGCTCTGAGTTATTCTCTTGTAATGTACAGTTGACAGGCAATATTTTGCACCAGCCAGAATTATTGAAATCATTTTTGTTTTGTTTTTCAGAGATATCAAAATCTCCTAGACAAATCTGTGCCACACGCTGTTCCACGATGGATTGCATTTGTAGTCTTGGGCATCATATATTTGATCAGAGTATTTCTACTCAAGGTTAGTACACATTCTCCCTCCCGCTTGAACTTAACTGCAATAACCCTTCAATACCTTATTCAGATTATCATGTGCAAAGTCTATTAAGTTTTGTTTGGAAAGGTACTGAGAGGGCCAATGCCATTTCAACAATATTTTTTGATACTTTGTTTTCTCACCTTCTGTACCTTCTGCATAATTTCAGTAGTGTTTCATCAACATTTTTTTTTTGTAATTACTACTGTAGATTCCCTGAAACAAAGATACATGTATTTCTATTTTGTAGTGGAAAATGAAATGTGGTTTGTCAAATTTTTATTTTTCTATTTTTTATGCCTCCGCAACGAAGTTGCCGGAGGCATCATGTTTTCGGGTTGTCCGTCCGTGCGTCCGTCCGTCCGTCCGTCCGTTACCGGATCTCGTTACCGCGATAACTTGAGAACCCCCGATCGGATTTTGATGTAACTAGGACCAAGTATGTACTATGAGCCACCAATGAACTGATTAGATTTTGGGGCTGAAAGGTCAAAGGTCAAAGGTCACTGGGCCTTAAATATGTCTGATTTGGGCTCGTTACCGCGATAACTTTGAGAGCGGCTGGTCGGATTGTGAATGTAACTTGGGTATAGTATGTATTATGAGGCACCAATGAACTGATTAGATTTTGGGGCTGAAAGGTCAAAGGTCACCGGGCCTAAAATATGTCTGATTTGGGCTCGTTACCGCGATAACTTGAGAGCGGCTGGTTGGATTTTCATGTAACTTGGGTGAAGTATGTATTATGGGGCACCAATGAACTGATTAGATTTTGGGGTTGAAAG
>JZLH01S0612224.1:16878-30308 GCA_001188425.1 Eucidaris tribuloides
TGAAATGTAGGCAAGTAATTTAACCCTAATCGCCCGCATTTTTGAAATTGATAGCCGGGGGAGGGGGGTTAATTTGGCCCCCCAATCTCGGCGCGGATCCGCCGGCCGATTTAGAATAAATCGGAAAGCGCCGCAAATCCACCAGCATAAGAAGAGATCTTGATTGAAACATGCGTTCATCAGTCGGGTACGTTGATCGGAGCTGTGAAGATTAAAAAAGAACTATAAAGTATAAAACAGAACACCTTATAGATAAGATTGAGTACTTGCCAGAACAACATAATTTAATATCAACTGTTTTCAAAAACCTTCTGTGAACAGCATTGTGGTATTTCTGAAAATGTCACCATAATACAGGAGAGAGTAGCTGAAAACAAACAGAGACAGCATTTTTGACGAAATCCTCTACATAAATCCCCAACTGTTGAAAAAAGTATTTAACACGAGAAATCTATGTGGCCGACACAGCTTAATTGTCCAAAGTGCAAGTGCGGCCGGCGTACTTTAGTGTGCCGAAAATTTATCTTTTTTTTACTGCGTCAATTTCCTACAGCGTAATTCTAAATTACATTATGATTAATTGATATTGAGTCCCCCACAATCTATAACGCAATGTACTTTACTTCACTGTTAAACCAATGAAATTCTGGAAGTTTGCAATTCATCAAAGATTTTCCATCATCAACTACATGTTGTCTCAACAGGATACACTGTGCAAGTCAAAGCGCCTCTTTGGTAATGAGAAAACATTTTTGTGACGTGTGGCTACCACCGGCACCATCAAGAGTCATAGTCTTAGCTTTTCAAACGACGTGTTGTTCTGTTCAGTTTGGCTTGTTTTAATCTTAGGGGGGGGGGGAGGCGGTGGGTCAGATTACCGTGCAATTCCTACAACGAAAAGGAAAAAAAAATCACAAAATGTGCACTTTACTTAGCGGAGCTACTGATAGCACCAGGCCCTCTTCCCCTTAATAAAAGAGATTTTGTTAAACAGCGAAGGCTGCAGATTCCACCGTTTTGTTTTTACGAAAAAAATATCTCGAAGATCAAAAACTAAGCAAATCTGAAGACAGATACACACAGCATTTTGAAAGTGCTAAGATTTTTGCTTACTTGACGCTTGACGTAAACATGTGTCACGCGCAAGTTATTTTCTAAACTGTCAAAGAGGCGAGCTTTTCATCTGAGCAATTTTTGAGACGGGGCTTCATCATGTTCTCAAAAATTGATGTCAATTGGATAATTAAAAATCACCCTCTTGTCAGCATACTAGTGTGAAAGATACTGTCTTAGTACAGTAGATGTTTTTACATCTCTCAAGTTGGCAAGGACCAAATTGTAGTACTGAACAATTTCACCATAGCCATTTATTATTTGTTCAATTGCTTGTTTTAATCTGGTCCGTGATTGAAGACTTTATCTCCGTAAACAACCCAGGTGGAATCATAACTGTGTCACTTTAAAACAAGGGTATAATGCAGTAGAATAAGTCAGGCCCAGGATTGGATTTCGACCCTTTCTTACTTAAATTAACGTTATCTCAGTATAAGACTATATAAGCAAATTGAACATAAATAAGCGGTAGGTTGAAAGAAAGACTATGCTCGTGACGTTGACGTAAGCGACTCATGTTTCACAAGAGTATTATTCTAATTATGCCAAAAGAGCGGCGGTTTTCACTTGCAAATTTTTTTAGACCACGATAGTACTGCTAGATCCTCTTTAAATTGCCATCTAGAAACACGTGAATAATCTTGAGAAAATAAGTTAGAACGGTACTTTAACACGGGCCTCGGCCAAAAAAAAACTGTTTTCACATCCTAAAACTTAGAATACCACCACCCCCCCCCCCCGAAAGATAGTATTTTAAAGATGAAGCAAATCTCAAAATATTTACAAGGTCAATAATCGTTTGCCACATCATAATCATAATTATTGACCACTGTTTTGCTGTGTAACGAACCTCAACAGGACACTTCGCTGTCAGTTCATAACGAAAACATAAAGGCCGCTGCTATTCTGCCATAACTACCGTTACCCCGGTGATTAAACGTTCAACACTGTTTTGACGTTGCACCGCACACGTATGTCGTTTGTTTAATGCAATTTCTATCTTTCATATGTAAATAATAGAATAAAAACAACCTCAAATGCTTGAATATGTTATTCAATGATTACTGAACCCTTTCACGTTGTTTCCACGACCTTTTAGATGGTTTTCGTTGTCAAAAGATAATTTAAACAAACGTATAAGATATACATTACATAGCGCCGAAGGTATGTTACGGTGGACAAAGGCGTCATTGCAGCAAGAAAATGTCATATCTCAGGCATTGACACAACCAAATGAATGAATAAACTGTATTGGAATGTATGATCTTTTAGTTTATAGAAACAACACCCAACATAACTAGAATTGAATATGACTTTCATGTAATAAAAACAAATAATTTCCGATTTGAACCATTATCTTTTTTTTTGGGGGGGGGGGACAACCGTATAGGTTTTTTTTGTTTTTTTGTTTTTTGTTTTGCTTTGCTTTTTGCTTTGTCCATGCATCATGGTCTTTTTTTATCCTTGAGCTACTTATAGTGGGGTGGCTTAATGTCAATTTTTGGGATCACCATTTTTGTACAAAGCTTCCCTTATGCGGACTAACTTTTGATTTTAGAAGGGGTACCACCAAATCGGGGTGGATCAGGGTCAGGGGGTGGGGTAATATGGCCCCTCCCTTTGCATATTTTTGAAATTCGTTGGATTTTAAGACCATTTGCAGAAGTCACCACAGTTTTTTAGTTACTCAGCATTTATGAGCATACGATCATAATCCAAATCATTCCTATTTGTACACCACATAGGGTACATTACTTTTTAGGGGAGTTTTTTTTTTTTTTTAAAAGGGACTCCTGGCCTACTTTTCCTAATCCCCAATTCCCCATTTCCCTACATGTCCGTAGCTTAGATTTCATATCTAAATTACCAGATAAAGTCAAGTTCATTTAGTGCGACAAGCTTCAATATGAATTTTTCATACCGACTGGTATTTCTTGAAAAATAACAAAGAAATAAATAGTCTTTAAAAAACAGCTTGACCTCATTCACAGATGACCCAAGCTTTTTGTACAATAATGGGGAAGACCTAACACACTATCATATGACTGTGTAGCCTATTTTTGCTGCTAGTCCGGTCAAAAGACTATTAAGACAGGTCCTGCTAAATCATTATTTATTTGGTAAGCTTTTTAATAATATCCTGATTTTCACAGTAACATGTTTTTTGCCCTAATATTTCAAATAAATGACTTATAATTAGAATAAAAAGCTAATTTACAAAGAATATGACAATAATTACATTTTCTTCTATATGTACTGACTACAATGGTATTTCGTTTTTTGTGTAGTCCCATATTATTTAAGCCTTATCATATTTTGCACGGTCAAGTTTTTTATTTTAGGGATTTCAACGATGGGATGACAGTTGATAGTGAAATATATTTGTAATTTGACTGGAAACATTTGTTTTACTCAATTTGTATTCACATCTGTGCATTTTGTTGTGTTCCAGAACTGCAGATTAACAAGTTAACTTGTGCATTGATTTTTTTCACACAGAAGAGGATGGCCCAGCATTACCTACCAAATCGGGTCAAGAGTTCAAACCATTTATTAGGAGGTTGCCTGAATTCAAATTTTGGTGAGTGGAATCAAATTTCAAGAAATTCAAATTCAAATGTGAGTGTATCTCGATGTATTGGTTAATTCTTACTTGCACAATTTGTAAATCATGCACAATTCAGCCCTTGGCTGCCATGTTTGATTTTAAATAAAACCTTTATTGAATTGAATTGAATTGAATTGAATTGGCATGGCACAACTCAAGGACTAAACCAAGTACCCTCTTTGTTCCCCATTGACTACATATTACAGGTTTTTGTGTGAGTAAACAAATGTCTCAGTTTGTTTTTCACATTTCAAGGTTGTGTAGTGTGTATAGTTTTGGTAATCAGTCAAAAAGAATATTGTTCTCCTATTGTATGTTCAGATAGACGTGTGTATCTATTAATGCCCTGAACATCAACAGCTATGAAATATTTCAATTTTTGAGCAGTTTGTCGAAAATGAAAATGTTGCATGGCCCATGATATGAGTAGGGAATAGTGATATATGTATCTGCTCCTCTCTGATAATTTAAAAGTCACAATATAACATTTTGCCCAATATTTGCCTTGTTTGATTATGCTTTAGAAGTTTAGATGTCTGGCATGACTATACATGTACTTTATAAAAGGTTAATGAAAAATTTGCTTCAAAAACTTAACACAAATTTTACTGATATGTCAAAAGCTTTTTTGTGACACCTGATTGTTAATTGCTATCTAACATAGACCTGATCAATCAAGATCACATGTTGAATGTTACCTTTAAAGGCATTGTATAACAATGTTTCCAGTTTAAAAAATCTGAGTTACATGATTCCCCATGCTGCCAGTGTCTCTGATAAGTTCTAAAAATGAAGCCCGGAAAAATTTGCAGTTTAAAATGATCGTTAAGTGCTTTGAAAAAGTGAAAATCACTAAGAGACCATTCCAGTTTTCCCCCATAGACTGCTGTGGTGCAGAATTTCCTATCGGCTGATATAAAATTAATGTGCCAATATTCATCTGCACATATTTTACTAGTGACAGCATAACTGTCCCAACTTTTGTGTTCTAGGGTGTTTATTTGTCCATTCAAACACTGTCAGACATGTCAGATAGCAAAGTTCGACAAGTTTTTAAAACGGGTCTCCCACACTGTTATATAGTGTCTTTAAAATCTTCATGTCCACTTATGTTCTGTTTTCTTCTCCTTCTCCATTTTCCAGGCACTCAGCTATCAAGGCCGTAGTAATTGCTATGACCTTAACATTCTTTGAAGTGTTCAACGTTCCAGTTTTCTGGCCAATATTAGTCATGTATTTCTTTCTACTCTTCTTTTTAACGATGAGAAGACAAATTCAGGTAAGTCTACCTAGTCTAAATTCCTCAGTTGTAGTCAGTTGTAGTCTGTTGTATTATACTTGTAAAGATAAATGGTGGAATGAAAATGCCATGTTTTTTGATGTGACAATTTCGTTGAAGGCATCGTCTCAGAGAAGTTACTTTGATGGATTCATAGCCAGAAATTTGAATTTCATTGATATCACCATCTGTTGATTTTATGGGATGTGTTTTTGAATGTGTGAACTATAATTGAATAAACAGCACAATATTTGAAGCCAAAAGAACAACAAATCTAATCTGGCATTATGCATTACATGTAAAACTATTTCAATTCCATATTTAACTATACCGACTTTTTGCTTTGTAATTTTTATACCCCCGCCAAACGAAGTTTGAAGGGGGGATATAGGAATCAACATATGGTTGGGCGGGCAGTCGGTCAGTTGCAATTCTTGTGGATCAAACTACTTCCTCAGTTTTTGACCAATGCTTGTGAAATTTGGCATACACAGTAGTCTTGGGGTGAAGATGTGCAAGAGACATTTTTCGAATATTTCAGAAACTGCATTGCCGTGGTAACGGCTTATGTCAAATCAAGTAACAATTTTGCGGATCGAAGTAATTCCTTAGTTTTTTTACCAATGCTCATGAAATTTGGCGCACACATTGTTCTTAGGGTAATGATGTGCAAGACACATTTCTTGAATTTGTTGGAACTGCATTGCCATAGTAACAGCATATTATTGTAATATATCAGGGACGTGATGGGGCCGGGCATTAGTCACCTTCAGTTATATTTCTTGTTATAAATATATAACTAGATATAGAAATGACTTGTTTTATCTTATCTGTCAAATTGCTTTGCATTTGCTTTATGATTCCCCAACAGCACATGATAAAGTATAGATACCTTCCATGGACGAGAGGAAAGACAAAGTACAAGGGCAAGGAAGACACTGGTGACGTCATCGGACAATGACATCACTGAGAAAGAACTCTACTGTCCACTAGTGTTGTATCCGAGACCACAGGTTCCGAGTCCGAGGCCGGCCCAAAACACAACCAATCCATAGGGTTTATACAGGTGATCCGGACCGAGACTGAGATCGAGGCCATCAGAAATTGGCCCCGTGGCCAGCCTTGGATATAGCACTGCAGTCCATGCCATGTGTACATGTAATCTAGCTCATTGTTGCTCAGGTGACAAGACCTTGTATCTCAATTTTTGGTGAAAATGAGTTTCTTTCATAATCTGATAGCTAAAACCACTTAAAGGTTAGTGACATGATTGGGAACATTTGAAAATGCCTCAAGAACCAATTGAGTTTAAATATACACCAACTATACACCAGCTGGAGTGAATCTCCCAGCTGGAAGGATTTGTCTGTAATTTGTTTACTTATGGAGAATCAAGCATGAACATACTAGTAATTTAATTCTATCGGGGCACGATAAAAATAGGACCCATAGAGAGCCGCACAGCAGGTTTGCCTGCCACCAGGGATATTGGCATTAGTTATTTTAGAATGAGTCAATGTTTGACTACAAGATTTTCACAGGAGAATCCTTGCATAGTTTACTTGATTCGAGAGTAGTTTCAGCCCAAGTTGAGGACTACCCCCAATCATGTCATTTACCTTTAAAATGTATTTTTAAAACCTCATATGAACTGCAAAGATGGGGCCACTATTGACAAACGAATGTTGACTGCCTCCATGGGCTGTAGTGGTAAGGCAGCCATGTTTTTTAGCTCTCCTGAACATTCAATTTCATAATTTTTTGAGATAGGAGGTTTTGTCACCCTAGCAATGTCATGCTATGTATGAATCAAAACGAGGTACTGCCCTACTGTGACAGAAGGATGAAACTGTCAAAAATAGATATTGCATTTACTCATATGAAGCATAATTGACTATTCCTGCTTTACATAATATTAATGCCTTAAATTTGTAAAAAGAAAATGGTTGTAAATTCACAATGTGTACATATTCAGTGTCTCACCCATATTGTAAACATAAACGTAGCCTAACTCATTTTTCAGAGAACATCGTCACATGCCTCCTTTTATCACAGTAGGGTAGGCTAGAGTTTTCAGTAATATGTTTCTATAATGGTATTAGTAGTTATGTAACTTATGTTAGTATTTCCGTTATTGGTTTCGAAACACGTTTTGTACAAATCAGAGGGGAGGGGTCAGGATGAAATAGGGGGAGTTAATAAATTGGGGGGGGGGGAGGGGACAACTAATGTTCATATTCACAAATGGAGGTGTAACTTGAATGCCACCACTGTGTTTAAACATGGTGTCTATGCATAGACAGCTGCTTGTGTCAAAGAAATAGTCCAATCCATTTCTGATATTTTGAATAGAACATGGGATGTAAAAGTTGAGGCAAGTTCCCTAAACACATAGTTTATATCACATTTTGAAACAAATTTATTGAGAATAAAACTGCCTTCCAGCCTCATTCATATTTCAGATTTAAACACCATGTATATGTTGTTACAGGTATAGGATCTCAGTCCCACAGAAACACAACAAAATACCACTTTTGCCCTTAGGCTACTTATGAAGGACATATCTGTGAAATTTGAAGTTCAAAAATAATCTGGGAATAATCGAGAAACAATTACTTGAGTGGTACTGCACATTACCCTTATTGTGTGTGCACTGAATACAGTCCCTGAAATACATAATTTCATAATTTATGTCACATTTTGAAACAAATTTATTGAGAATAAAACTGCCTTCGAGCCTCATATTTCAGATTTAAACACCATGTATATGTTGTTACAGTTATAGGATCTCAGTCCCACAGAAACACAACAAAATACCACTTTTGCCCTTAGGCTACTTATGAAGGACCTATCTGTGAAACTCAAAGTTCAAAAATAATCTGGGAATAATCGAGAAACAATTACTCGTGTGGTACTGCACATTACCCTTATTGTGTGTGCACTGAATAATTACAGTATAGTACAATGTATCACAGGGATGTTGTAATTTGAGACAGAAATGCCATGACTTGATCATATTTCAGTTTGATATCTACCTGCAAGCAGCTCAAATTCCATTGCCATTCAAGCAGTGTTGTATCCGAGACCACAGGTTCCGAGACTGACCGCCGACACAAACTTCCTAGAGTTTTACAGGTGGACGAGACTGGGCGGGGGCCACTAAATTGCCCGAGGCCGACCTCGATGCAACACAATTAAGCCTAAATGTGGATGTCAAGTTATGTTCCTTGTATATATTTAACACACTGACATGTACTTTATTCAGTAAGATTAATTTAAACATCTCTTACGATTATGAAAATAAATGGGAAATTCTCCAGTTTTCCTGTTACCTTTTTTCTTATAATCTGAGAATGGTTGCAACCACATTCGATGTAAAACTTGAGAAATCATCTGACATAGATTCAGCAGTACAGTTTTGCATATATGTAAGATGTTTCATTATATATTTCTTCATTATTTTTTATGTAGTAGCTTACTGTCAACTCAATATTGTTAATTTTTGCTTTATTTTGTTTTTCTAATATTATAGAGATGAGAATTATTTTATATATTTTTTCATTACATTGGGTAATGGATCATGTATTATGTCTTCAATTTTGATTTTTTTTGAGAGGGGGGGACGGTGTTAAAAGTTTCAGCTTGTATCGGTTTCAAGGAGCTATACTATATTCAATGTCTATGTGTAGATATTTAATAATAACAGTAGCTGCATACTGTTGAACTTACAGTATTTATAAACTGATCAATTAAAGTAAAAACGAAAATATGGCTTATCACGTATGTACTTAACTTTCAGAACTGTCAAAAATTTATTTGTACAAAAGTGTACTGGGACGTGATGCACAAATCAAACATGACTATGAGTTAGAGCCAAGAGACAAAATGTGGTGATTATATTCCTAGTTTTCAATATTAAATGTGTGAAAAAATATTAAGAAATGGTGATAGACAGTCCATAATTTAATATTTCACAGAAGTATATGTTACATATGTATTCATTACCTTTGCTTAGGTCAAAGTCGCAACATTTAGGTCTATGTTGCCCAAGTCATGTCTAATGTCGGTCTAATGTTGCCAATTATAGTTATGTTGTAAGTTAAGTCTTTGTTGCAAGTCAAGTCTATGTGGCAAGTTAAGTTATGTTGCCCAAGTTAGTCTGATGTTGCATTAAGTGAATGTTGCCGATAACACTTTGATCTCTTTCTCTATTCTCTTTTTTTAACTACTCATATGTAAATTTCTCTATATGAACTTCTTTTTCTCAGTCCTGATTTTATTTATGCAGAGTTGATTGTACTTCCGTTTAACTACTGGGATGTATCAAACTCGAGCTATGTCTTGAAATAGTGTTGTGAATGAAAGGAACTCATGTTATTGCCGATTGAATCAAATTGGCATTGGGGGGTTCTCATACATGTATGTAAGCAAGCAACAACTTCCTTACTTTGTGGCATTGTATAAATGAAAATTTGACTGAAATTTTCACAGCAGAATACATGAACATCTATACTAATCTCAAGAATCACTTTCCCCTAAACCAGGACTGCTCCGAATCCAAGTATTTCCCTTTCATTTTATGTTCATTTCTATTGTGGGATACTGGGATATTTTGTGTATGTGTAAAAAAATTAATTAGAATTGGGATGTGAAATTTAAAACTATATGTGGAACAGGAATGAATTTACTCTAGTATTCTTCCTTGTGAATGCACAACACAAGTATATGTCTTGTCATAATATAAGTTTATTTCGATAAGTTGTAATTATTTTACAAGATGAGTATTTTCAATTTAGTGGCAATTCCACGCAATTGAAATGTTATGTCTGTAATAAATTTTGAGTTCTTTTATATCATTGGTCCATGTTTTATTTTTGTTACCTGTCTCTTCAAAAGGATAATGCTCCATATTTGTAGGAAAATGTAATATGCATGTACAGCATAACAAGAACTATAATACACCCAATTAAAATTTTATGACTTCTTTCACTAATACACAAAGATTACAACATTGCTTTTAAACAAAGCAAAAGTATAAATGACGCTGGATTTACTGGATCTGTTTTCCATCAGAAATGCTAAGGTTATAATTAAAACAGTCTGATCATTGTGTTTTTAACTAAATCAAAATGTTAGCAGTAGAGTGGAAAGTTAAATTAATATGAATCTAAGATATTGGAGGGGGGGATTCAAAATGCACAATTTTCATGGTGTCACATATTCAACATTTGCATTTTAAAAATTGGGAAATGAAAATTTCAGTTTTTAAACCCTTTTACCAAAATTTAGATACTGGCATCAGTAGACGTTTTAATAAGTGAATGGAACAATATACACATGTACACACAAGCACACACACACACACACACACTCACACACACACACACACACACACGCACACACACACACATACACACACACATATGTACAGGCCATGAAATGTGGACCCTTCTCCCCTTTCCTATTTTCACAATCAGATAATCCCTTAAAGTGATAGGCTAACATTGTGGAGCTTCAATTTAAAAAATTGTCAAATTTTGATATCTGAACTACGTAGGAGTGTTCATATGGACAAATAAACTCCCTAGCATAAAAAAGTTTGGAAAGTTACACTGCCAATGGCAAGTTATGCATGAATAAACAAAACTCGGGGCGAGTTTAAATAGTGTAGGTGTACACACAGTAAGTCTATGTGAGAAAATGGGCAGGTGAATCCGATCAACTTACAATTTTCACTGTTTTAAAGCACTAAATAATCATTTTGAAATACAATTTTTTCAGGGCGTCATTTTTAGACCTTATCAAAGACAGTGGTAGCATGGGAAATCATGCAGCTAAGATTTTTTTTAACTGTGGTAAATGTTAGCCAATACCTTTAACCAAGGACATACCCGACAGAATTCTATATGGTAACCATGGACAAAAAGGGTATTGCGCGTGATCTGATGTACAACTGACCATTGAGATCCCTATAACATCCTGTGTACAGTCCTATTTAAATGCATTATTAAGTTGAATTCCAATTTATAAGCATGTGCTAGAAAAATGTGGATGGCCCAACACACACACACACACACATACCACGCACGCACGCACGCAGGCACACACACACACACACACATCACAACACACACACACACGACACACCTACACTACACAGCACACACACACCACACACCAGCACACCACAGCACCTACCACACACACACACACAGCACACACACTACACCACACAACACGACGACACGACACACACCACACACACACACATAATGACTTTGAAATATGGAACCTTCACCATTAATTTCCAACGCGGGTTGATCAGGTTTTTTCCCGGGGTCGCTCTCCATGGCTGGTCTCCACCGGCTCCAACAACCTTCCGAACCTGCAACCCTAAACGGCGTAACCTATATATACCAATTTGCAAGCTAAAGTGGCGTAACACATCAGAAATAGCTACCCCCTAAGTGCGTACTCCCAGCGAAATCCAGCTTATTCTGCTACCCTTAGTGGCTGAACAGGGAATCACTAATTTGATACCTAAGTGGCGTAAACAGTGATTTCATCTAATTTGATACCCAATCCCAACGTGTCCTTCCTCAATCTTAAAACATTATGGTAGCACTGTGGCAACCTGAACTATATTCACTTTACAATCTCATAAATTAATTCTCGCAAATTGATCAAATGATCATGTTGGAGATGTTATTAGATCCCACCCAAAATTGTGCACCACCTAAATGGCGTATTTACATAACGCAGGTTAAGTAGCATGTATCCCTAAATGGGCCGTGGGAAACAAAAAATTGAGAAACGGCTACGTAAGGTTGGCGAATTCGCCAACCAGGAACGGTGCGTGAAAAAAGCTAGCCCTTTGGTCCAAAAGACTCGACCGATTGCCGCGGAGGGTGGAAAGAGGCGGACGCTTTACTGACGCTTTTTCTGGAGACGGCGGGTGCGTAGCAGAACCGTGTGGAGGCGACCCCCCCCCCCCCCCGGGGGGGGGGTTTCCCCCTTACTGAGGCATACATACCCAAATTATCATTATACGCATAAAATAAAAAAGTCTGATTTTGTGAATGTGTGTGTGGTGATAGCAATCAGGTGTGGCTACATTGTGGGCGTTATTTCCCTTGTGGGTTTACCCCAAATACCGAAGTTGGGTAATATACAAAGTGAGTCGACACATACAAACAACACTAAAACCACCAAAAAAAAAAAAAAAAAAGAAAAAAAAAAAAAAAAAAAAAAAAACGGTCTCTATCTTTATATGTTTTTAACACATATCTTGTTAAAACCTCACAATATAAAATCACCCCACGTCATGTTTTATCTACACATCACCCGAGAATGAAATTCTGCTAAGTGCACGGACACACACATACACACACACACACACATGTAAGTTTTCACCATCAGTCGGAGAAGTAATTTTTAATTGACCACAGGCATGCAACTGAGAACGTTTGTGTGTGACACTCTACCGCCAACCACGGACATATTTCCAACTGGGGACGCCCATGTGTATAAAATCTTGTGTGAAATTTTTAACATGCAATCGGGGACGATTTTTGCACACAGTAAGAAAAAAAGATGATGATGCCCTCATAAGGTTACTTTTTCAAATATGCAATCTTTGCGCTAGGTCTAAACATGCGGACCGTCCCCGGTCTGAATGTTGAGTGTCACACCCACATCCCCGTTTGGCGGCATTTACAAACACTGACACAGACACACACCCACACCATCACACACAGGATTTCTGTCAGAAACGTGATCCACAACAGTTAAGAATAATTGTGAAGTGACATAGAAGTATAGCAAACTGACATGCACTCTTTCAGCTTTTTAAACCCATTCATTTGGGTAAGTTTTATTAAAAAAAAAACTTAATTTGGCAACATACAGCATATCAGACAGGTTACATGATACAGTGGAAACTTGTTATAAAGAGCTCTGATATAATAAAACCCCGTTTTAAAAATGTAATTTTGCTGGTCCCAGTTCTTTATGTTCTCTTTAGTTCGTTTTCTATTCTGATAATGCAAGGTCATTTTCATTGTTCTTGCCTTATTTCAGTGGGGTGTATGAAACTGGCAAACACTTTTACAGGTGCTGAATACCAGTATTGTAGTCGAGTCACCGCCTTCCAAGACCAAGGCCGAGTCCGAGTCACTATTGACCGAGGCCGAGTCACCAACTTACGAAATAATGAAATATTTAGGGCAAAATTTTAACCTTTAAAATTACTTTAAAATCTTACAATCAATTAAACACAATCTTTCAACCAATCAACCATTCATTCAAATCAACTAATTACTGAAATATATTAATTTAGGAAATATTTAAACAAAATAAAAGAGCTGCTGACTTTGAGGTAATCAATATTTGATTATGACTAAATGTCTTCAGAACATTCAGCTAATAAAA
>JZLH01S0612226.1:11334-21835 GCA_001188425.1 Eucidaris tribuloides
CGATTTTTTTATTATTTTAATTGCCTGCCGATAGCTGATTACGCGAGTACGGCATTTTTTTTCATATCATTAATTCATTTTGATATACTGTTGTTATTGTACGTTTTAAATTACTATTGTGTTACAAATGTCATTATTTTGAGAAATATGAAAAATACATTGATATTGAAATCTAAAACGCAAAAAAATCATGAATAATGCATTAATGTAAAAACACGGCGGAGTATTGGACAATATTATGGACTGACATAATTTATCGCACAACCGGGAAGGGGGGGGGGGGCACTGTCATTACAAGGTGGACACCAGCATGCTCGTACGGAAAATGCGTACGACGGGCTATGTATCCGTTTACAGGGAAAAGGGTATCGAAATCGCAAAAATCAGGGGAAAAGTGTATACTTTTACAGCAGCTTGGGTTGTTTAGGATGGAGAAAACATGACACAATGCTCGTTCAGGTTTACCTGAAATCGAAGGATGACTTATTTAGGATCCATTTTGAAATTCCATGTACAATTCATAGTGTACACTTTGTAATGACGTGCCCCCCCCTCTTTTTCAAAATGCTGCAGTATTGCAATTTGAAAATAGCAGCGTCCCTTTTAGTCATTAGAGGGCGTATTTTATCCTATATTGTGAACCTTTAACAGATTGTACTACGCGAATTGTACGACGCGAATTTGTTTGCATGTTATTTCTTTTGCTTTCTATATCTCTCGCACGCTTGGACTGTATTTATTATACATTGCAATTTAACATAGTTAAGACGAATATAGGTGCTGAGTGCATACTGTGTTACAGTATTTCCATAATTTAAAATAAATTTATGTATTGTAGGATGTATACTTGTCCATTCAAGCACTGTTATGTAACACAGATATTACAGTTCGACATTTAGAAAAATGACGCTCCATTATGTTACACATTTGTCTTTTACTAGATTGATTTACTCAACATCACGGCAAGGTTATCTGCTTTTTAAAGGGCCACTCTCAAGGGACAATACAATTACAGAGTGGAGTGGATAAGAAGAATACTGCAGACAATTAAGACAATTTATAAAGGTTACATTTTACTACATTACCAGTACTGTTTGCTTTGTATTGTGCTGAGAAACATGGAATCCTAATTTTTATGATTTTGAGTCAAAACATGCCGGTTTTCCATTATACTTCTAAAGTGAACCTTTAAGCAAAAGCACGTATTTTATTTTGTTTGTTTGCTTTTGCATTGTAAGTATCTTAGGTTTATTTATGGCCACACTCGACATTTAGGCCCAACCCTCTGAAATGATTCCAACAAAACTCCTGGAAGGGCTTTGTATCTATAAAGTGTGATATGGTCTACTGAGATGGTAACTACTGAGTATAATAACAGTATGTGCGCTCACTTTTTGTGTACGTGCTTTGTTTTCTATAAGGGCAAAATTTGACAATGATGACATGCAGTTTAAAAATCTGAGCTACATAATGCTCCGTGAAGCATTAAATATAATTGTACTTCAAAACGATCTTTTTTGAGTGTTTTATACAAAGATTAAAAATTTACGGGCAGTTCCGTCGTGTCCATTTTCCCTGAAACTGCAATTTAACCATCCACCGGACGCATGGTTCACGTCTCCCCAGTGGCAGCATAACTTTCCAAAGATTTCATTTAATTTCATTTATTGTTTCCCTATGCATTTCCAATGTCATGTTGATATAAAGAATGGCACAATCATGTCAAACTCTGCACAAGAAGAAAGTACTTATTGCAATAAGAAGTATAAGGGTAAATCTTAACCATGTAGGAGGACTCCCAATCATAGTGAATGAGCTTAGAATTTGGGGGCTCTTATTATACACAAAATGCATGTATTGGTTTGTATTCTATGATGTTTATTTGTCTATTCAAGCACACGCTTATCAGAGATCACAGTTTTATATAGTTTCTTTTTAAATTTTAAATTGAAGCTCCACAAGCTTTAATACTTGCTGTTACTGTTTTGAAAAGCGAATAAACTGAGAATTAACTACTGGTATGTCCGTGATTTATAATTCGTTCTTGTGTTCCCAAAAGTCAGGTGATCTGTAGGTCTCTGTTTGTCAGTCGGGTTAACACCGTCTGTCTGATCCTCTCCTCCGACATATGAAATGTCTTATTGAAACCATTCTGCGCATGGGTGGCGATCGGGGGAGGGGGGGGGGGTCGAGGGACGTGTTTCCCCTCGATTTTTTCCGGGGGGGGGGGATCGTCCCCCTTGATTTTTGTTAGAATTTTCGATATATTTCGTAATCGGCAAACCTATTCAATGGTTGAATGTGATGAAAATAGATTATCAAACTTTAATATGGCGGGTGAGGGGACTTGAAAGTCACAATTTCCACCGCATAATTATTTACATTATTTTTTCCTCTTTGGTGTTTTCATTCCCCCAACTCGTCACATGAAATCTCCGCTCCTGGTTCTGCGGACGAAAATGGATAAAACGGGTATAGGCCTATACTGCAGCATTTTTTCAGCATTGGGCGCGTATGCAGGTTACGCGGTTCTGGTATAAAAACAGCAAAAATAATCGAGAAAAGGGGTATAAAATTCAGAGTTGGGGATGAAAATAGTTCGGTAATGTGTTCCAAATTAGGTGAATTTTGTTTTTCGGTTCCTCAATATTTTCTTGGACGTAAAAGAGGTCTATAAGGGTGATTATAATTCGGCAAACACAATATATAAAATCGCCGTTAAGGGTATAGAAATCAATATGACAGAGGGGTGTCCTCCCCGTTGAGCTGGCTTACAAGAAAGTGATTTTCGCGGATACAGGTCAACGAGACATGCGCCCCCTCCCAAACCAGGGTAAACTGTTTTGCAAAGTCATCACCCCCCCCCCCCAAAAAAAAGACAATAGAGTGAAGATTATATTCTGATATATTAATAGGTGAGTAATGCCATCAATCAGATAAATACACTCAGAAAATTTGTTGTCAAATTATCCCTGGGGGTGTTTCATAAAGCTGTTCGTAAGTTACGAACGACTGGTGATACCTTCTTGTGCTACATATAAATGCATGACAAACTATAATTAGCACCCAAGAAAGTATTACCAGTCGTTCGTAAAGTTGTTCGTAACTTACGAACAGCTTTAAGAAACACCCCCTGGTCATGTATTTTCCGCATAAGAATTGTATCAATTTATCAGAAATACAGTGATTCCGTTTGTCGTCCCATTACCTTTTTCCCGGATTTTTTCATGCCATTCTTGTAAAAAATAACCAGGCACGGGGTAAAATTAACACAAATCTGGGTCAGGCGGAATACTATAACACGGATTTGTGTTAATTTTAACCCGATACCTTTGATTTTCACCTTAATGGTATGTAAGAGGTAACGGAACACTTCAACAGCTTACAGCGAGGGGTATTTTACACGGAAAATAAATAATAGGAAAATTTGACACGGAGTTGAGTTTTTTGTATACCAATATACCCCTTGCATAAAAATTGTGTAAAAATATACTTATTCACCCGTCGCGATCAAAATCATGATCATTTAAGAGATTGTGTGTGTGTGTGTGTGTGTGTGTGTGTGTGTGTGTGTGTGTGTGTGTGTGTGTGTGTGTGTGTGTGTGTGTGTGTGTGTGTGTGTGTGTGTGTGTGTGTGTGTGTGTTTATATAAACACCCATCACGCAACTGTATGCATTCTGCTTTATTAGACGCAAAAGAAAAGCAAACAGTCGGGATTCCCATTTCGTCTCAAAATAGCCGTGACATTATACGCACACGTCACTTACTACACGCCGTGAGCTCAGGCCTTCACGGATAGTCTAACTTCTAGTCCTTGTAACTTCAATGGTTATAAAGAACTGGGTTCCAAACTTCCTTGTAACTTCAATGGTTATAAAGAGCTGGGTTCCCAACTTCCTTGTAACTTCAATGGTTATAAAGCACTGGGTTCCCAACTTCCTTGTAACTTCAATGGTTATAAAGCACTAGGTTCCCAACTTCCTTGTAACTTCAATGGTTATAAAGCACTGGGTTCCCAACTTCCTTGTAACTTCAATGGTTATAAAGCACTGGGTTCCCAACTTCCTTGTAACTTCAATGGTTATAAAGAACTGGGTTCCCAACTTCCTTGTAACTTCAATGGTTATAAAGCACTGGGTTCCCAACTTCCTTGTAACTTCAATGGTTATAAAGAACTGGGTTCCCGACTTCCTCAATGGTTATAAAGAACTGGGTTTCCAACTTCCTTGTAACTTCAATGGTTATAAAGCACTGGGTTCCCAACTTCCTTGTAACTTCAATGGTGATAAAGAACTGGGTTCCCAACTTCCTCAATGGTTATAAAGAACTGGGTTCCCAACTTCCTTGTAACTTCAATGGTTATAAAGAACTGGGTTCCCAACTTCCTTGTAACTTCAATGGTTATAAAGCACTGGGTTCCCAACTTCCTTGTAACTTCAATGGTTATGAAGAACTGGATAGTTCAAATAAAAAGAGGGTTCATTTCTGCAGTGCAGATGAACAAGAAATATACTGAAACCTCAAACCTGGTATAACCATTAACCAAACTTGATTGATTGATTGATTGATTGATTGATTGATTGATTGATTGATTGATTGATTGATTGATTGATTGATTGATTGATTGATTGATTGTAGAGAGATCGTGGGCAGTGAGAAATTGAAGCGATTTCGTACAGGTGCATGATATACTACATTATGATAGGGCAGCACCGGTAAGACAAAAAAAAGGAGAAACAAGTGCTTGGATTACGCCTATTTGGCTGAAATTGAGCATTGATTTTATGTTTGTTAAAATGATACATTGTTAAGAGTTAAATGACCCACAGCCCGTCATGCGAGAACCTTCTAATGCATACAAATTGCCATGAAAACAAATGGGGAAAAAGGCAAGAAAAGCAGGATACTTCAGCACCATATTAGGCCTATACTATATCAAGGATGTAGGCTGGGGTTCACGTGCACCCCTCCCATGAGCTCCCCGTTGAGCAGAGGAGTTCTGCCCCTGTCAAGCAAAAAAGTTTGCACTCCTTTTCTGCTGTGATGTGGTATGTGTTCTGATTTTCTCAACTTTAGTAGCTCCTAACCACCTCCCTAACATGGGCACCACCCTTTTCCATCTCCCTGGCAAGATGTTCACCTCCCCACGCCCAAACCATCCTACCAGGGGCGTCGATCCAAGTTTCGGATTGGGGGGCAAAAGTGGAAAAAAAATCCAAAATTTTCGGCGCGGTCCGCGCGCCAAATTATATTACAGAGCGCGCCGAAAAATTGACAATTTTGTATATTTGATAGTATTTTCATGTCATGTTTAATGGTTTTATAGTGCTTTCCAATGCTTTTTAAAACATATATTTGCATTGCATATTATGAATTTTCAAGCTGTCAAAATTATTGGGGGGGGAATTGATATGTTTGCCCCCCATATTTTCATCGGGGGGGGGCATCGCCCCCCTGCCCCCACAGGATCGACGCCTCTGCATCCTACGCCCTCGATATATATACACATTTATAAACTGGACTCCAAGGTCTATGTCGTTACACTCACTGCCATCGATACTGTAATTCGTGACCTCATTGGTATCGGTCGAGAATGAGAAACAATAATATACAATTAAGGTCCTTGTAATTTGATCAGCTCCATATATCAATTTAAAATGAAGTTTAAGTGGGTCGTAGATTTTAATATCAAGTTTACTTCCTTGTATAGTCTGCGGCAATAGATAGCTCACGGACAAAACGGTATTACAGACTGCATTTAGAAACTTCTGCAGCTATTTTCAAAGTTCAACAGAATTTTTTAAAAAGCATTTCACGCAAGGAAGGAAAACCTCCCCTCTGACTGACTGAACCCGACCGTATTTAATCACTCAGGTCGTAACAACAAAACAGTTACGCACTCAGAATATAAAATTCATCATGCCATTCTTTCTCCCTGAGTCATTAAAAATTACAGATCTTTGAGGTTGCTACCCGGGGGGGGGGGGCCACTCGGGGTTGATATAGCTTAATTTCTCTTAGAGCAATTGAGCTATAGAGCAGCAGATCTATAAGATCTACCTCCTGCACGATTATAATAAAGGGAGTGCAGCATTATGTGCGTGTAAATATATGCACATTCTCTGTGCAAAACTGTCATTAAATATCCGTTCGATACAGACGCGATTCAGATTAGATTTCGATTCTTGAATTTCTTGGTCAGTATAATATTTCAGGTTAAATTCCAGTTGGGTCATTCTTTAAGTTTTTCTGTCATTAAGAATTACAGATAAAGCATTAATGTACACACAACAAAAAAAGTAACTACCCCACTTTTCAAACACTTTTTAACGACATAAGTTTGAGCAAAACAATTTGGCAGGAGTATTTCTAAACTTATTGACTATAACATCTGTGTGAAAATGTGAATGATCCGTCAAGCCATGCATGAGTGAGCATACATTAAAGGCAAAAATGCCACTTTTTAAAAGTCACAGGAATCATCTCTTATGCCAAAATATTGGTAAATACTGGCTTTTTTGCTTTGTTTATAAAGTGTGCTCACTCAACCATGACATGGTTACAACCTCTTATCTTCGTACAACATGTAAAGCTACATTTTGCTGAAATATACCGGATTTCAATTTTTTTCAATAAATTTAACGTAAAATATGCGAAAAGTGCCAAGGAAGGTGTAAGGAGGTCAAACGATAGATGATTAAGATAAATAGCGCTTAATCATTCACCAAAAACAGAATTTGTAAAAATCCTGCATCACAAATTCCCCCAAATAACCCTTGTGACTTTTGAAAAGTGACATTTTGTCTTTAATACATGCTCACTCATGCTCACCTGTACTGTTGTTCATCGATTTAAGTGCAAAAATAATCTGATTATAGCATGGGGAGGAATGGAAGGGGTCCATGCCTTTACCACCCCCCCCCCACCACTCACACACACAGGCAACAAAAAAACAACAAAAACAACAACAACAGCAACAGCAATAACAACAACAACTTCATTCATATAGCCTACATCATCAACTCTATCACAACATTGCAATTGTATTAACAACGATTATTATGTATCGTTTGTTGATTTTGTATCATTATTATTGTCATGAACTTGAAATGTTAAAAATGTTATATTGTTATTGACAGTGTAAAAAATTAATGATATGATTATTGACATGATATGTTGAAATGCAGAAATGAAACCGAACTGAACTGAGCTCACTGCACTGGAAAGTCCCTAGAACCGAAACTAACCAAAAGCAAATACATAGATGAAAGGACTGTAAAGATTACAGAGTCCAACTTTCCATTTTTGCTTGTTTGTTTCGGGGTTTGTTTGGTTGCTTGCCTTTTCCCCTTATGCTGTCTTCGAATTAGACTATGTGCAAAAGCGTGTAGTCTTCTTTTCAAACCTTGGAGCTGCTTGTCTGCTACTGTAATGAATATTATAATTCTATGAAATAAATAAAAATATGAAAAATAAACCTGACTAAAGTTTTGAACGTATTGTTTTTATGTTATTTCATCATCTTATTTATTTTATTTTAAAGAAATCGTCGTTTAAGAGATAATACAACGTTTGACTGTGTATGGAATCAAGAATAGACCTCTCCGATTATTTTTATTTTGGTGAAACTGAAAAAAGCTGAGTTGACGTCCAAGCCAAGCCCAAGAAATGAGATAACGTCATAACGACATTATGGATGACTTCAAAATCAACTAACATATTCAGCTTGAGGTAAGTTTTATTTTGTTCTAAGTCTTCAGCGTGCAATTTTCATGAACAGGTCGCATATTTGCAATAAACGCACGTAAGTTCGGAGGCAATTGTGTTAATCAGTTAATAGTCCCGGTCGTTTATATTGGCGTTGGTTTTACTTTCAGACCGTGGTGGCGTAGCCACTTGCGAATTGCACACTTACGGGGTCGGGACGGGAGGCGATCGGGAGCGGTAGCTGCAGAGTGCAGTGATAGCTTGACTGAGTAGAGCTGTGTGCGTTTTGTAATTGTATACTAGGCCAAAAATTGCATTTGTGAATAGATATATAAAATGATATCAGCTTTAATCAGTTAATGAATAAATCCACATGATTTCTTCAGTTTGGTTCAAAACAGTTTTTACTTGTCTTTTGTTTCTTTAAAAAAAATAACAAAATAAAATTAAAAACCTAAATTGGGATTTGAGTCTCACTCGGGCTCGGCAGGAATTTTGGAACCCTGTCTCATTCTTTAATAACATTGGCGCTATTGCAGTTTTGCACCACATACCTGAAATCAAATTCAAGTCCTAACACGACACTTCTCTCACAAGACCCTACATGAATTCATCATCTAACCTGTATTAGTGTCTGTCGCGTGTCGTGTCCTGTTTTGTCACAGTTTTCACTATTTTTCAGAAAATTCAATCCGAAATCTTCGTAATTCTCTTCGTTGTTGCACCACACAGCTCATCACTCGATCTTGATGCGCGGGGCCACAGCGGATACATTGTGAGCGCTGTAAACCGATGTGATCGATTAAAACATGAATTGTAGTACGGTGACTGTGAAGAGGCATCTTTTCACATATTTTTTTTTTCAAAATTGGTTTTCAGGCTACAAGTAGTTTCTTGATGGGAATGGGGGGTTGTGGGTGCCCGGTGGTTATTCAAGGTTTATTTGAAGTAATAGATATGATACTACTGCTATCATTATTCAACATGACAACCGTCTGTTAAGTACTTATTACAATACTAATAAATAGGCCTAAATTAGTAAAATAAAAATATGAATAATGATATTTATGCTAATAAATTATTAGTAGCAGTGATATCATAATGATTACTTCAAATAAACCTTGAATAACCCCCCCCCCCCCACTTCTTGTAAAGAAACTACTTGTAACAGTAACTTGAAAACCAACTTTGAAAAAAAAATGTGGGAAAAGTTGCCTCTTCACAACCACCGTACTACAATTCGCATTTTAATCTATCACATTGGTTGACAACGCTCGTGCGGTATCCGCCACGGTGAGCTCTAGTGATGAGTTGTGTGGTGCGACAACAAAGAGAATTATGAAGATTTTGGATTGAATTTCCCCCCAAAATAGTGAAAACTGTGACAAAACAGCACTCGACAAACACTGACACTTGTTAAATGATGAATGTATGGTGAGAGAAGTGTCGTGTTGGTGCTTAAATTTTGATTTCAGGTATGTGGTGTGAAAACCCCCCCCCCCTCCCATATTAACAAAGTTTACTAATTTCACAGTGGCCAATCCATTCTCAGTGAATGAAATTGCGTGAGACTCCCATAGGCCATGCAATGATAACAGAAGGATCCAAAGGCATGAGATCTCATAGAAATACATAATATTGACATGAGAAAGGGCCAAAATGCATAATTTTCATGCTCATTGCATAAGAGTTGGCAGCCCTGTAATTTTGATGTATAATGTTTTTCTCAGATTTACCTGTGAACAGGTTCACAGATAGTACAAAATCTATTATTGATCAGTTCAATACATGTAAATATGCTAACAAAATAGAGCTATATCAAAGGGGGACTGAGAGGGGGACATGTATGGCTGATCCACACCTACTACGTATGTGGTCGAGGATATGGACTCCTCTGCAAAATGTAAATTGGTATGTGTTTTTTTTCATGTGGAAAACCAAAAAATTTCATTGTCTACCATTTACCAATACAAGCTGTACATTTCCATTTATTTATTTCCCTTTATTTTATTTCTATTCGATATATACTTTGTTTCTGTTCTGTTCTAGGTAGTAATACACTCTTACACCATGTCCAACAACAATCAGAATAATTTCCCGCGGTCCGAGAACCAGACACCTGTTTGGGGAGGCGGTGATGCAAAGAAAAGGTGGCAGGTGTTCGGGATCTTGAAAGGTCAGCAAAGGTCATCGTCGGACGTGAAACCGGAGGTCAGGCGAGAATGGCACCAGGTGCAAGACGAGCTGCAGAGATTTGAAAGAAGCGTCGATGCGGGAACAACACAGTTCCTGGAACCAGCATCAGGTAGGAATATTAAATTTTTCATGGGGTAACTTTGATTTTGACATTTTTTTCACAGGTATTAGATTACTTTTTGGTTTCCACTGAAGCTCACTGAAGCAAGATTGTAAGCAGGGTTGATGTTGTAAATCAAGTTATTTAATAACAATTATAAAAATAACAGTAACAATAATTATACTACTACTACTACTGCTACTACTACTACTACTACTACTACTACTACTACTACTAACAACAACAATAGCAATAACAATAGCAATAACAATAACAATAACAACAACAACAACAATAATAATAATAATAATAATAATAATAATAATAATAATAATAATAATAATAATAATAAGAGTAATAATAATAATAGTAATAATAATAATACATAGATTTTATATAGTGCATTTCATGTCACTGGTGTATATCAATGCACTTTACAAGACAGTGTACATGTTGAATTTTATTACAAGCATTAAGAAAATATGCAATCACATTCA
>JZLH01S0612226.1:21885-33316 GCA_001188425.1 Eucidaris tribuloides
GGGAAAAAAAATTAGAATTTTCTTTTCGGGGGCTACTTTTTCTGTTTCATATTCTCTTTTGTATTGAACCCATGACAATTTTCGGGGGCTCCTTTGCAATTTTCGGGGCGAAATCGCCCCGAGCCCCCGTGTATTTTTTTCCCTGATCACATTTAAGGATTTATAAAAATATATTTAAATGTAATTTAAATAAGAATTATTATGACTTAAATGTATCATGATTTAAATCTTATTTTGAATAATTCTTGTGAAAACAAAATTATTCAAATTAAAACTATATGTTGCAAATTGGTCATGTGGCAAAAATGATGACAAAATCTTGTAAAAGAATAAAGATTTGATTTTTTTTTCATGTTTAATTGACAAATCAAAAGTACTGTAGAGGAGTTTCTAACATGGGTTGGTTCAAATTTCATCAAATCAACTTTTTTCTCCAATTATGAGGTAAATTTGGGTTGATAACTTAAAAACTGTATGTATTATTTTTGAAATTTCAACAAAAATTAAGAGTTCCAACCACCAATTTGTAATTGTTGAATTACAGTCAAGATTACATTCAAGTGTGCATCATTAAAATAGATCAACTATAATGTAGACTGTAGACTTTGTTTTGTTATAGTATGTACATATTCCATTTGAAGTTATGGATAATCGTAGACTCATGCAGTACACTTGTACAACTTTTGAAGTTTATGTTTTGTTCTCTCTTCAGTGATAACCAAAAGCCACTGGGTGAAGAATTCCGACCGCAGCAACTGCAGCAACAAGGCTTGCAAACGAGCCTTGTGGGCCGCTTCCAAGCATCACTGCCGAAAGTGAGTATTGTACATGTATTTAAGTCAAACCTGTGTTTTAGCTTCTTTTTATCATTTTTAAAACATTCCATAGATTATAGATGTAATGTTCTCAGTGTAGTACACAAAAAGTTAAAGACCAGTCAAGAGAGATGAGTGTCATTGAAACAAAGTTGCTATACTCCAGGATAATAGTCTAAAAAGTTCAGGAAAAATAAACAAATAAAAAACTCAAATATATCCTATTTAACATGTCTGAAAATCAGGATCAAAATTCAAAATTACACTTAGAGGCATCATTTGACGCTGTTTCCAGTTTTAAAGAATTCTGAACTACCTGATCTTCCATGCTCATTGTGTCTCAGATAAGGTCTAGTAATGAAGCCCTGAAAAAAAAAGTGCAGTTCAAAATGCAGATCAAAATGATCATTTCACAATTTAAAGACCTTGAAAATTACCGATATACATACTTTTCAAACTGCAATATTTATGTACAAATTCTGTACCAATACCATACCAATGCCCTTTCGTAATATTTTTGTGTATAATAGAGATATTCATTCATATCCAACGCGACGCTCATCCGACCTCCATTTAACTAACCTCAAAATACTAATAGCCCACAAATCAATAAGACACCATGGTCCTGATGTTTGGAATGATCTACCCAACAATATCAAACACTCTGCATTTCTTTATTCTTTCAAAGCTTTATTAAAACAAATCTTATATCCAAATAGTTGTAATGTGCACCTGCACTCACCCACAAGCACGCACTTTCTCTCTTTCTCTTCTCTCAAAACACACACAAATTTCGATACGTGACACCCTTTCTACACTACAGACTAGCATATTGCGGTTTCATATAACTACCCCCCCCCCCGCATTCTTGCTTATCATAGCTGGCCCCTGCATTTATCGTAACTACTTGCTTTTATTTCTCCCTAGCTTAAATAATGTCTAAATTTTGTTTTCATCATAATTATATTGTCACATTGTATGTATATTGATTATGTTGTATGTTATTTTTGCATGACAAATGTGTATTTTGATTTGTCTATAAATGCAGAAACTTCTGCTAGAAAAAAAGTGCTTTTAAAGGGTGAAAATCAGTGAGTGACCATTCCAGTTTCCCCCCATAGACTGCTGTGCTATAGAAATTGTGTCCCCAGGACATTTACTCATGTACGGATATTTATCAGTACATGTTTTCTGGGATGTTATTTGTCCATCATAGCAGTCAAATATCAAAGTTTTACAATTTTTTTGAATGGCCTCTCCACAATGTTAGCCAATGCCTGTAAATCTGTAAAATGTTGTTTGAAAAACATCAATAAATTACATACCTTATTTTTAAGTTATTGTTTGAAGAAGTTAGTACATGCAGTTGCAATTTAACCCATTGGCTACGGGAACCGGATGTGTCCTGTGTTAACTCTATGGGATTTTCAGAATCTCGTAGGCAACGGGTTAAGATCACAGGGACACATCATGTTCTCCTGCTTTCTGGGTATTTTCAAATCCTGTCACCAAATCTTGGTGAGATATGATTTATGAATTGTGTGCTCACAAGACCATGTCAAGGATATCCTGTTTTTGAATTGAATTGAATTGGTTTTATTGATCAAATAAACAGCCACATAGATAAAAAGCATGGAGTTTACACAAAACAATATAGAGTAAAATAATTATATGCACAGAATAGAATAAACATATTTACACTGTTACCCATATGTGAGAAATAACATATGTGGTTTGAATTATAATAAAACCACCGTGCCTGATAGAGATTGTTTTTACATGTACAATGAATCATCACAAAATGCAACAGACACTATGTTAATGTTTAAATTGCAAAGTGTTTCCTGATATATATTTATCAGTACATTGCAATGTTGAACTGGGTGGCATTTTAATGTTTGTGACAGTAACTAAAGTTTATTATCGAGAGCAATATTCCTATCCTTTGATAAACAAATGAGTATAGTTTATGTTGATTACATTGGTATTACACATTACTTGAAATATCACAGCTATATTCAGACATATTGGCCCGACATCTTAAAACTGATCATGGAGGAAATTCTTATCCGTTAATAAAGTTTGTGTGGTGTGTGCAAATTTCTTTAATGCCTTAGCTTTTAAACTGTATTTTGAGTTTGATAGTATACTCACATTGAAGTTCCACAAAAGCATGAAAAATAAAATAGTGACTTACATGACAGTACAGTACCTCATATACCGCACTTTCAGAGATGTAAATCGCTCCTAATGTGGCCAAGATATGAGAGAATCTTGTTGATCTTTGATCTTTCTTTCACTCTAAGGTGCGGTGATATATTTTGTGCCAAATGCCTACAATTTCAGCGGCGGCTTTCACAGAATGCAGAGTATGACCCTAATGGTTGGCTATGCAAGGTAGGTGTTAGGAGAGTATCTCCTTTACCCCCCCCCCAACTTCTTGCTACCCAATTATCTAGCACAACACAAAATGTTAATGGGTGCATGTAAAACTGTGTGTATCATATTTTGTGCTATGTATATTTCATGGTAACTATTCCATATACTGCAGCACTCCTGATAATTTGTCAATAGTATACAGACAAGAGCTTAAACTGTATACACTGACTATTTTTCCATGGTTTTAATTTTGTGAATTTTGTGACTAACCAGCCACAAATATTTTACTTCCTGATATTACTATACCAAGTGAATGCAAATATATTTAAATCGTAAAAATAAAGTCTTGCGAATTCCCCATGTTGAAGCTAAATCAAGAAACTATACATGTATGTATGCAAAATATGTAGCATATACAGTAGCAGTTTCTTTTGAAAAGTACTGAAAGAAATATCTTGACAAACATGTTATTACAGGGGCAAAAATATTTCATAGATAAATACATATTCATTTTCACCAGTCTTTGACATTTCAGCAATTTATTGTTAAAACAACAACAACAACAAAAATACAAACAAAATATTGCTGTTGTTTGAATAATACCTCTCATGTAAAGTGGTGGTTGTGTGTTTCATCAAAGGAATTTGCTTAACATGTTCTGTTTAGTTTAACCCTGTGAATGCCAGACTTAAAATATTTCATATTGGAACATCAGAAATTAGAATAAATTGAAACTAGTGCCATTCACTGTGGGTTTGACAACATAAAAATGATCATCAATCAAATCTAATTGGCAAAGACTGCCTCAGAGACTTGGGTCTCTTGTGTTGTTTTACACTCGACTTGGTTGTTGCTTTTACAGAACCATTTACAGTCAAACCTGTCCATGAATGTACATGAATATTCAAACCAAGATTGTACCTTCTGTGGTTTGGTATATTGTTGCAGGGTGTAGGGAAATTTCATAATTCCCTTAACCATTTCCATAGACCTTGTCTCTCATTTTCAACAGGGTAAGTGAATATTGATGGGATTTTTGTTTGCTGTTGTGTTTCTGTCCTTTATTTACAGGTCTGTGAGAAATGTTACTGCTCAGAACCACAAGGTATTGGTGTTACACGGAGCTGGACGTATGATTTCAAGATGATGAGGACTGCAATTCAAAACAGAGACAACACAAAGCTAACAAGGTACATTTTGCTGACAAGTTCAAATAGTTCCTTAAATATTTCCAGCTGTTCGCTTGAACAAAAGTGGAAAAAACTAAGATTTGATTTTTTTAAATCTTTTTTTGTTGTTGTTGCAAAATTGAAAAATGATAGTGTAGTTAAACATAATCCTATTGCACACATATGGGGGCAATTTTGTGGTTGATTATTAAAAAAAAATCTTCATAAAAATCTGATTTCAATCAAATAAATCTGATTTGTCATTCAAACAGTTGTATTTTTGTTTTGGTGACATGACAAAAAATTTTAATCTAGCATGTTAACAACTTTTAAATCAATGTGTTTTACATGTTCTCAAGACATTCATCGAGAGTATGCATGACATGAAAATTAAAATCTGGATCAACTGCGAAAATATTGCAACAGAAGTTACATGTATATGATAAAGTGATGGTTTGTTCTGTTTGTGGAAGTCTGCAAAGGGATTGATCTAGTAACTTTTAATCCTCTTGTGATCTTGATTTCTTTTCATCTGAAATGTCCAATATCTCATTGAAATCAACAAAATTCCTTACGTTCCATTCACAATGCAAAGCGGTTGCACAGCGTACATGTAAGAAGTTGGTGGGGGGCTTTCAGGCCAACTACACATGTGGCACGACCCCACCCACCCCCACCACCCCAATGTAACTTTTAATCCACTGGTAATCTTGTTTTCTTTCATCTTAAATGTCCAATATCTCATCGCAATCAACAAAATGCCTCACATTTCATTCCCAATGCAGAGCGGCTGCACAGCGTATGTGTAAGAAGTTGGTGGAGGGCTTCCAGGCCAATTACACATCCGGCACGACCCCGCCCACAACCCCAATGTCGGCCACGCCCCCTCAAGATGGTAACAACGTGCTGAAGGGAAAGAATCCATTCAAACTATTGCGCAATGGTGTCACGAAGGTTGTTCAGCGGAGCATCCCAGACTGGCAGAAGCCTCCTAACTGGGTTGTAAGTTAGCTTCTTAAAAGCATTTTTTAACCCTCTGACTACCAGTGCAAGGAAACTGATTAGACTTTGCATGTTAGATTATGAAAGTGTACTGATAGGGTTTAATGGGCAGTGACATGATTGGGAGAAATAAAGAATTTCCTGTAGAACCAAATTGGTTGAAAGACATACCAGTCTATACACCAGCTGGGGTGTATTTCCTGGCTGGAAGGATTTGTCTTAAATTTGTTTACTTGAGGAGAATCAATCATGAACATACCAGTACTGTATTTCTTTCATGCTCCAAAAGAAATTAATCCCATGGAAAGCTACACAACAAATTTGTCTGTCACAAGGTATATTGATGACTGTTCTTTTAAAATGAGTCAAATTTTGAGTACGAAATTTTCACAATAGAATCTTTGCATAGTTTACTTGATTCGAGAATATTTTTTACCCCAAATTGATGACTACCCATCATGTCATTTACCTTTAAATGATTCCAGTCTAAAAAATCTGATATACATAATCCTTTGTGCTACAAATGTTTCTGATAGGGTCAGAAAATAAAGCCCTGATAAAATTTTAGTTCAAAACGATCATTAAGTGCTTTTAACAAGGGAAACTCAGTGAGCGGTCATTCCATAGACTGCTGTGTTATATAATTTCTGTTCCAATGACATTAACTCATATGTCCGTACTTGTCTGTACATATTTTGCCAGTGTAAGCATAATTGTCTAAATTTTGGTGTTCTAAGGTGTTTATTTGTCCATTCAGACACTATCATATAGGTCAGATATTAAAGTGTGTTCATTTTTAAATACCACTTCCACAATATATTGACTGTAACAGATAATAAAATAATAATTATACTATTTAATACTAAAAATTTGTTGGCAATTCATTGAAGAAGAAGAAACAAACAAAATAAATGAAATACAAATGTAAATGCGAGGGTATAGAAGTGTAGAATATCAATATACCAGACTCTATTTTTCATAATTTTAAAGAAAAGGTGTGTATGATATGCATTAATGTGTACATACCATATTTTATATCACAACAGAGTGAAGGCTTATGTTGTCAGTGCTGCAATCGTCCCTACGGCAGACTTGAGACGCAACACAATTGCCGGATCTGTGGCCAGCTGGTCTGCAAGAATCAGTCGTCCAAGGACCTGTTGCTATTCACTCCGGACAAATCGGACCGGGCCGAGATGGGGTCCGAACCTCGATGGGTCATCATCAAAGTCATCGGGGTGAGATTTCCCTTTTATTGTCAACTCTATACAAAGTTTTCAAGTGGACTGTGATTTCACTACCACTGAAATTGGCCAAGCTTCAACCTGAAAATTACCATTAAATGTTTCCAAATTGGGTAACTATTTTGCTATTTGACAGACAGGTTGATATCATAATTCATTGTTAATGTAGTCAAAAAAACAGTAGTTATGAAACCAAGACCACACATAAAAGGTAAAGTTCTCTTTGTGTAGCCCGAGGTTTGAGACCAAAACCGTGTGGTCTCGAGATCAGTCCCAACAACAACTGTATGGCATTCAGCAGTAGAGGGTTTGTGTCAGAGAACCTAAGACATACTAACTTTCGGTTCCATACATTAAAATGGGTTGAGAATTGAAAAGAACTATAAAATGACATATTTGAAATTTGTGATGTACACTCTCAACAAATTCTGATGGTACCGGTAAAAGTGGCATGAATTCATTAAGCAATTTGTGCCACTCTGGCCATATTTAGTAAAATTGTGAATTTTACAGACAGCCCTGCATAATGTCTGTGGAAGCTAGAATAAGTTTGTCACACTAGTCAAACCACCATGCATTGTGCCACCATCATAAATGCTGACATACTGTAGGTGCCCGTTGGATAGGGTTATGACATGGACGTGTTATTTTCGGGGAAAGAAACTGGCATTCAAATTCTTTCTATTTAGAACACTCGGGTGCTCATTGGATTTGAATAGAAATGTAATGTAATAGTAGAAACAAAGTGGTGTTCAAATCACATGTTGTCGTAACTTTTCTGTAAAGGACTCTAATACTGGTTGGGAAATGGCGCCCTCTATTTGCAAACACCCTATTTGCGATAGGGAGATTTCACACTGTTGTGATGTTCCAGTCATTGTATCAATGTTTTTTGCAGTGTCCCGAACTCGAGCCCGACCACCGCCTGTACCTGAGGGTGTGCCACCCCTGCCGAGACCTGCTCCGTGACATGCAGGTGGAGGAACAACAGAGGGCGCTAGACGGCAGCGGTCCTATCGACCTCTGCTGGCAGCAGCTGGTGGACATGTACCGCGACATCATCGCCATCCAGTCCAAGATTGATGCCTGCTTCCCAGAGGTATGATTACCAGGTTTCGTAAGGGTCAGGGAATTTCTGGATAGTCAGGGAATTCAAAAATACATTTTCCAGAAACGAATAGTCAGGGAATTCTTTCATTTCATCTGGAAAAATTGGGCAAAATCATTTACGTAAGATATTTTTAAATGACCGTTGATTGTGACAGTGCTAATGTTATGATGCATTTTTACATGCTCTAAATATGTTTAAAAAATGGTCGTGGAAATTTAAAGTTTTCTGATCTGGAATGTTAGGATTACTGAGCATGTCATAGTTTGTCTAAAATGGAGGGGGGGGGGGGAACAAAAGCAGTCATATATTTATGATATAATGTCTTTTATATGCTGATAAATTAATGCACTGTTTATAGTCTAGAAAAGTATTAATCACAAAGTTTTCTATTGTGCATGGGTAGAGGGGAAAAAATGGATGTTAAAGAGATATAAACTTAAATGAATCAAATGTGATTGACTCTTGTTATAATGAACTCCTTAGGACTGATTGTTTTTTTTTAAATTGTTATATCAATGTTTCAAACACAATTAAACATTACAAATGTTTTGGGACCAGAAAAATGTGTTTGTTATTTTGTGATTGTGACATGATTTGGTTACCGTATATCAATGTTCTTTGTCAAGAGAGTCCACTCCATGTAAATACGGCAATGGCCAGAAACTACATTCACATTCATTTGATGTCGCAATTATGAAGTTCAAATTAGGTGGTGATAGTAACACTCAACACCAACACTAACACCAAATCTAATATCACCCATTGGGTGATTTGAAGTTCTGTGTTGAAATCTGGTGTTGGTGTTGTAAGAACACTAACACCGGCTATAACACCGTACTTAAGTCAGGCCTGGTGTCGGGGTTGACCTCGAAAATTATGCCGTACTTCTGTAGTTGCGGTTGACGCTGGTGTTGAATATCGTCTGCTGAACTGAGTACCGTGGTTGGTGTTTGTGATTTACGTGTAATTTCCCATTCATCAACACTAAACCCTAGGGTTTAGGAAATTCGTGACTTCAAGTTCGGTGTTGGTGTTGGTCTTGTTATTGTCAGAGCTAACATGCGTGTGTGTGTTGGCTATGGAGAAGCTTCACCGTGCGACGCAAACAGCTGAAAGTACCTTTTCCCCTTAAAGTGATAGGCTAACATTGTGGAGCTTCAATTTAAAAAATTGTCAAACTTTGATATCTGAGCTACATAGTAGTGTTCAAATGGACAAATAAACACCCTAAAATACAAAAGTTCAGAAAGTTACACTGCCAATGGCAAGTTATGCACAAATAAACAATTAAAACTCGGGGCGAGTTTTAATAGCCTAGGTGTACACACAGTAAGTCTGTGGGAGGAAATGGGCAAGTGAATCTGGTCAACTTACGATTTTCACACTTTTAAAGCACTAAATAATCATTTTGAAATACAATTTTTTCAGGGCTTCCATTTTTAGACCTTATCAAAGACACTGGTAGCATAGAGAATCATGTGGCTCAGATTTTTTTAACTGTGGTAAATGTTAGCCAATACCTTTAAACCCAGTTTACAGCTTTTCGCCTGTTCCTGAATGAAAGATGAAGTTACTCATTCTTTTGTACAAGTTAACCCTACTCGTTAGGAGCCATGCCCACCTCCCCCCCCTCTCACACGCAGGATATGGAGAAAAAGCGATGTCTTGTTCTCGAAATGAAACAGGTTTATTATGTGTATAGACTAGAAATGTGTCCCTCATGAAGTTTTGTGTTGAGTGTGGGTAGGGGAGAAAAGGTGAATGTTATAAGATACAAAGTTAAATTATGAAATCAAATAAAGTTGACTCTTGTGATAATGAGCTCTGTGGGACCAGACAGATTGCTTTGTTATATCAAGGTTATAAAAACATGAACAAAGAATATTCTGGGACTGGAAAAATTTGTTACAAGAAGATTTGGTTATATCAGTGTTCTTTGTAACTTCTGATTATGAATACAGCAATGGTCAGAGACTTCAGTCACATTCGTCCGACATCACAAATATAAAGATCAAATTAGGCGGTGATAGGAACACTCAGCAGCACCAAATTTGAGATCACCATTGTATTTGCTTGTATGCATATCGGGTTGTGCTTAACTTTTTTTAACTAGCCAGGCAGACTAGTTAGTACAGAGCTGCCAAATAATGTGTTTTAATGATATTTAGTATGTTGTTTCATCATCAAAAGTAACAGAATATGTGTTTTCTTAAATTTGATAGGCATGCTTAATGTGTGTAATTTACTCATTTTTGGACTTAATTTGTTTTTTTGCTTTCAAAATATGATTTTTACTATGCATGATTATGTTTTTGGTCAGCTGAGGTTGGCACACCTATTAGTTTGAAGTTTGGGTTGTCCGCCAGAATTCTGACCAGCCCGCCTCCCAAAGTTGAATAGCTTTCATAATGTTTCATGCAACACTAATGTAATATTTTGGTCAGCCATGCAGACTAATTCAGATTTTGGCAATTCTGCCGTGATTTTTGCTAGCCAGTGACTAGTGGGCTATGTTAATGGTGAATGCTGCATCTTCGTACAAATATTATTTGTTTTATGTTTCAATGATTTTATTTGTCTGTTTACCACTGAAATTCAGTTTCAGAAACTGATAGATGGGCTTGAAATCCAGGCAGGTGCTCCCACCAAACTACCACCAAACCGTAACAACATGCAGCTGCTTGCCAAACACCAGGTATCTAATTTATCACCATGGATGCTGTCTCTCCTGCCTCATTATCCTTTCCTTCTTTCTTTCCTCCTCCTTTCCTCCTCCTCCTCCTCCTTTTCATCCTCCTCCTGCTCTTCCTTCTCCTGCTCTTCCTCCCATCCTCTTTTCCTCCTCCTCATCCTCCTCCCTCTTTCCTCCTCCTTTCTTCTTGTTCCTCCCCTTTCTTCCTTTTCCTCCTCCTCCTCCTCCATTTCTTCTATCTCAATCTTCTCTTTCTCTTCTCCCTTTTCCTCCCCTTCATCCTTTCTCCACTGTTTCTTTGTCCTCCCCCTTCCTCCTCTCTATATACTTTCTCTTCATCTTCTCCTTTTCCTTTCTTCTCCCTTTTCTTCGTTTTCTTCCTTTACTTTCTCTTCTGAAAAAGTTTTCTCTTTCTTTCTTTCTTGGTGATGCTAGCTGACTATGTGATGTGATCTTGTGTAATTGCTTTGCTCAACAAAGGTCACAGGGCTTAGTACATGACTTGTCTAATTTGGCACTGGATAACTCAAAAATTGCTTATCAGGTTTTTATGTAACATGGGTCAATGATGTATTATGATGCACCAATGAACTGATTAGATTTCAGAGTCAAAGTTCGTAGGTCACAAGGCGTCATACTTGTCTGATTTGGAGATTGTTACTATGATAAATCAAGAACGGCTTATTGGATTTTAATGTAAATTGGGGCCAAGGATACGTTGTGAGGCATTGACGAACAGATAAGATTTCAGAGTTCAAAGGTCACAAGGGCTGATACATGTCTGATCTTGTCTTGTTACCATGCTAACATAAGAATTTCTGATCAGATTGGGTAAATGCATGCATGAGGGTTTTCAGTTTAACCCTATATTAACTGGGGGGGGGGTCAATTGGACCCCCCCTCCGACCAACTTTCGTCGACCACGCCGCCGCGCAAATTTTTCACCGCGTCGCTCGCCGACTTTTACTTTCTAAGTCTTGCGCATCTTTGTAGACAGTTTTCGTCGAAAATCGGACATA
>JZLH01S0612229.1:0-15209 GCA_001188425.1 Eucidaris tribuloides
TGAAGTACTGTTCATGTAGGATATTGAAGTCATTTAATTGATAATGGAGAATGCATTGCACATGAAATTATAGCCATACAGTAATATATTTTCAGTTGATTTAGCAAATTTTTAATCAACTTTCAATCAAAAAATAAGTCATTGATATTAATGATAACTGGAAGCAATAGTCTTTCAAGACTTGGTGAATTCATTTCACTATGATTTATTGTTAATTCGAAGTGATTGTTCAGGTAATATTGTCATGTTTTGCAATTGAATTGGGGAAATGTACATGATTTTATTTTTATGGTCTATAAGTGCTGTATCTCATGCCATTTGCGAGCGATTTTGAAGTGCCACAACTGTTAGGCATGTTATGGTGAAAAGTAGTGGAATAAAAGAGAGAAAAGCTAGAAAGGAAAGAATATTTCAGAATTGTAATGCTTCATGCAAAAATTGAAGGAACATATCCTCTTTTTCATTTCCACTGTGAACCAATACTATGAGTAAGTTCTAAAAACCTGTGGCCAAGTCTAGCGCTGATGTCCCATGCACATAGTGTCACATTCACCTAATATCAATTTGTGTGGTGTTAATGTCACTGCTGCTCCATTAGCACCAGTCCTTTACCCTTTGAGTTCTGCCGCCGCCGTTCTGTGCTTTCAGGCAAGAAGCGGAAGAGCAAGATGTCGAGTTATCAACCTCCAGCGAACCTCAGCATCATCATCGTCATGAACTAGTAGTAGTTGAGCTGGAAAATAATATAAATTCTCCTATACAGCTAGATAGTTACAGGTACAGATTCAGTTATAAATACATGTAATGTAGCCCCGTAGAATCAGAATAACTGAATCACATACAATGATAGTTATCCAGAGTTTTGGCTTTATAAAACTGAGAATAAATATGCAGCATCGTAGAAGATTTTCATTTGTATCAATAAACATGTGGGATTATCCATGATGATAGGATGGAAAAAAAAGTGATGTGGGCTTCAAAATCTGTAATCAAAAGTATCATATTTTAGTTTTAACATCTCGACCATTCAAATAATGCAAAGAAAAAGATTTTGTAGTGAAGTTCCATACAAGCATAGAATATTTGGTTATCAAGTTTTCCATTCTCTTTACCATTTTCATATGGGAATTTGTAAAGCAACATTTTGAAATGTATATGGTTAGTTCAATTAGTTGGATAAAGTTTTCTCCATATTTTGGTGGTAATAGAAAGTCTTAATTTCCATAATTTATACAGTCGTTTGTAAAAATGGCTCCTTTTATGTGGCTTGGCCCTTGGATGTAATGTATTTAGACTTCTGCATCTGAGCATGAAGGTGATAAAAAAAACCCTTATAAACTTGAGTAATGCTGTTTTAAAACTGAAGTGAAAAGAGATTCTTTTCCCCATTTGACCAAGAATCTTGATCACTTGAAATTCCATTACAATTCCAACCAGCTGTTTAGTTTTGTCCTTTGTGAAACTGACAGCTGTTCTGTGGACTCAAGACTTCCAGTCACATTCCAGTGAAAGTCATTTAAACTCTGATTTATTGAAAATTTTATAGTTATTGTAATTTATCCAAACAAAGTTTTTTTCCCTTTCTATTGTAGGAAGAGAGTGGGGTACAAAAATTGAAATTTAGTCCAATAATTGTGTTTTTGTTAGAAGGAAAAGGTAAATTGTAAATTATGAAATTGAGGGGGGGGGTGTGAATGACATAGAAAATAGTTTGGATCTGCATATGTCAGGTCACATACAAAGTCAACATCAATAATGTTGCAAAACTGAAAAGAAAAATAAACTGATGAGTGTGGCACAAAATACTGTTTCATATCAAGAGTATCGGTGGCTTTTTATCGGTTGATGCAAGCAATAAACGAGCAAATAAAATTTGAATAATTTGTGTTGATGTATCGCCTGGCTTGATGTCTACAACCCCATGCCGTCTGTCAACTTTGTTTCTGTTACATTGTAGCAAGAACATCTGTCATGTGCCATGGAAGATGTAGGGCAGGGATTAAAGTGTGTGTGTGTGTGTGTGTGTGTGTGTGTGTGTGTGTGTGTGTGTGTGTGTGTGTGTGTGTGTGTGTGTGTGTGTGTGTGTGTGTGTGTGTGTGTGTGTGTGTGTGTGTGTGTGTGTGTGTGTGTGTGTGTGTGTGTGTGTGTGTGTGTGTGTGTGTGTGTGTGTGTGTGTGTGTGTGTGTGTGTGTGTGTGTGTGTGTGTGTGTGTGTGTGTGTGTGTGTGTGTGTGTGTGTCTGTGTGTGTGTGTGTGTGTGTGTCTGTGTGTGTGTGTGTTGTGCGTGTGTCTGTGTGTGTTGTGGCTGTGTGTGAGCCTTTGTTGGTGTGTCTGTATCTGTCTGTCTCTCTCTATGTATGTGTGTGTGTGTGTGTGTGTGTGTGTGTCTGTGTGTGTCTGTCTGTCTGTGTGTGTGTGTCTGTGTGTCTGTCTGTGTGCATGTCTAAGTATGTGTGTGTCTGTGTGTCTGTCTGCTGAACCATTCTGAACTCCATGGATCCTCTTTTGTTTACCTCCTGCCCCTATGCCAGAGATACATGTCCTTATTAGGTCATCCTGTGAGGTGGCCCAAGGTTTTTCCAGACCCCTCAGGGGGTTATGTTAGATTAACTTGATATATGAATCCTCCAAACTTTTTTTTTCCATTCTCCTTAGGAGTTATGTTGGATTAATGAGATGTAGTATGAAGCTCCCAAACTCCTTTCCCCCTGCTCCTACTCTCCATTCATTGTAACTTTCTGGAAATACAAACAAATATTTTTATGCTACAGTTGCAGTATCCCTGTTAAAAAGAACAAGATTTTCCTGCTGTTTAAATAACTATAACCTATTATTTGTTGTCTGCTACATATATTATATTCATAATGTTCATTGCATTTTGATAATGATTTCAATTCAAATTCAATTTGATATTACTAGGTTGTTTGTGTTTATTTTTTAAATAAAGTCTAATTGTTCGAATCGATTTTGTTAATTTTCATTTCTCATAAAGTAGACCCCTCTTTTCTGTGATAACTCACGTTGAGCTAATGTAAGTCATATATGATGGTAAATTGTACTAATTAAGTAATTATCTTACCCAGGGTGTGGTATTTATGTGTGTGAATGCTATTTCTAAATATTGTAATATTTTTCATATTAATTTGGCAGTTTGAGATCTTTTTACCGACTCAAAATTATGTCTCAATGCATGGGATGCACTTGTCTATACCTTACAAATCATTTTTACGTTATTTTAAAAATTATTTTTAAACAAAAATTATGCTGTGAAGGTTATCCGAAGATTGAAAAATTAAGATAAAGTTTTCTCTTTCATAAACCTTTCAAGCATATCCTCATGGTCCCATCTATTTCTAAGTAGATTACTTACAGCAATTTTCTGTGCTGTAAGTTAGGTGCTATAAGATTCTGCTTTGCCCCAGTGATGATTATGTAGTAATATTCATTTGACATTTGCAGTAATACCTGGTGTATACCTGTAATCGGTCGGAGTAAGATAAGCCTGTTGATAAGCCAAGGGACAAGTGCGCTGCCTCATTAAACAAAGAATGAGAGGGGGACGTGAGACGGTTACTTAATTATTTAACCAAATCGATTTTTACCAGATATAGGACTGTAAGTTATCGCAAAAATCTCTGGAGACGAGTTACGCTATCCTCTATCTCGTGAATCAGATTTTATTTTCCCTCCTGGAAGGAATGATATAGCTGTTTGTTTGGTTTTTGTGCTCATTTGAAATTCATGAAAATCAGGACATGTACTGTAGATGAGGAAAACATGTCCAATGTCAGCACGTTCAGATTTCAATGGGTGCAGCAACAAGTTTGCCCAGCTCCTGTGGATAGACACCCAATTTTTATCTAAAATTTCAGGCAGTCTGAGAAGCTCTAAACAAAATTCCCTCAAAATTTGTAATGTCAACCAGCTAATATTTGGTAATTCCCATAATACATGGTATATTTGGTTCCAGTAGCCAATGGGTTGAAGTTGGAGAATAGTCCATTTCTTTGAAAATGTGTGCTTGAAGTGTAATTGAGTCCTAAAAATTAGTATCCTCCCCCTTCAACTATAAAAATGTAGTTAAAATTATTTATGCACAATCAGAGAATTTGCAGGTGGGAGACTCAGATTCTAATTCTAGTTAAAGGGGAGTGGGCTGTTTGTTTAATCATACGCTTCATAAATATAAGAAACTAAATAATGCAAGTGTGTGCCATCTACTGTATTTGTGGTAAGTCACTTGCTGTACAATACCCACTGCCGCTGGTCTATATTCCTTGGGTGGGTGTTGAACCCAAGCCGTGGGCTCCTTATGTCTTAAGACGGGAAAGATGTTGAAGTCATTTCTTCATGCAATCTGTTTTCTGGATTGAGCAAATTGGCCCCAAAGTAGATGCTCGAAGCCACCCATATAAGACTTGACTCCGCATTGCTCTGGCCCAGTTTTAGTCAGATATTTTTCTTCTCAACCATGACGTCGGAAAGTCAGGAAATGCAATTGTCATTGACTTCTCACATATAGATTCGGTTGAAATTATTTGTTGTGAGGCAGAAGTGGGAAAGGTGAGAATGAATTTTTGTTTATCTGTGAATGTGATTTGGAGAGATGAATCATTTTTACGTGAATGTGAAATGTCATAAATTGGATGCAGAACATATTTTAGGATTTCAAATTGATAGAAGTAGAGTATGAAATTTATTATATCAATTTCTAATATACAGAGTAGATTTCTGGGTTTTATGATTGAAACAATATGAATTGATGATTTATTGCCTTGGGATATTTTTGCAAAGAAAATGTCAATCTTAAACTAAAAGTCCATAAGTCTACATTAAACAAGTTCTACAGTAAAACTTTACATACTGCAGGGCCATTTACGTGTAGGACGATTGTCATTAACTTCTTATGAAACTTCTTCAGAACTATCCATGTATATTGTATAGTTATTCAATTTGAATTGAATTACCTTTAATAATCACCCAATTTTCCTCATTTTTCCACATTCCTCACATGTAGTTAAATGTGTTACAAAAAAAGATAAACTGCTATGTAATCAGCCATTTTCTATAGCCTTTGTGTCCCATTTCAAGCAGTAGTACTATTGTACCAAGTAGAATCCATGATTTTACAAAGGTACAGCATATTAGGTAACTTGATATTATTCGAGATCAGAATGTGTTGAGGATTTGTTTGCATTTGTTATTTTGCAGGTACAGTTTCCTGAAGTATTTGATCGATAAAATCTCGAGTTTGAATGAAATGAATGAATTTTGTATTCTACTTTGACTTTGGCTTCAAATGATCAGAACACACTCACATGCACCACAAGTAAGATATGAATCTGGATTTTGGGCAACATTAATAATGCTTCAGATTACTGGTCTCAAAGTTTAGGAGTTTGCCAATAGCGACCAAGCCATAAAAAGGTTTGCCAAGATTTTTGTCAAAGATCACAGTTAGCCTCTTTTTCTGATTCATTTGGAGATGTAATCTACAAATCGCTATTTCAGCAGGAAAATTAATATTTTAAAACATTTTTAAACATGAAAATGCCTTCGAATCCAGGATAATATCTACATGATTTAGAATGTTGTTTTGTAGCATAAACTCCCAAAATGGTTAACTGATTTAAAATCAACTTTCTTCTTTTCTTGACAAGTAATCCAAAATTGTTAGTTGGCATGTGGGTCAATATACAAATTTTAATCAGCTTAACCCTTTTGAATCGAAATGAAAGGCATAGCTTGAAGTAGTAATGTATTAATGAACTTGTGATTTAGCTGTTCAATACACTACTCAAGTAACAGTCATATGTACGGCGGTTTCATAATGAGGCGAATGGAAAAATACAAAAAAAAGATCAAACGAAATGGATGATGGGTAACACTTTCAAGATGCATTAGTAGTGAACATTTGTAGTGAACCAAAACTTCACATTTTTTTTAAAAAGGGTCACATTCCTCCATGTTCATCATAAGAAAGAATCAGTGTAGGATTGGACATTTACCACTGCAAATTGTAAATATAGTTCCTAAGGCCAAATTCATTCCCAAAATTAAAATCCAGCATATGAGATTGTACCATGGTGGATGCGGAACATTTCTACTGGGATTTACTCCTGAAAATGCATCAGGAATTTCACATTTAATGAGTTTAGACTGTTAAGGATAATTTCATATGATCTGTAGAAATTTCATCAGATGAACAGACTCCACAAAGGCTCTCTGAGAAAAAAAAAAAAGCTTACAACCTTGGATCAAGCAGTGATAATCTGCCATGATTGGCTCAGTATAGACTGCAATCTATCATAGAATATTGAAATGTTCATAAAAAAATGATAAATTGCCAGCTTTCAAATAAAATTGTTAGCCTACAATAGTACAAGGATTTTCCCCAAATGGCCAGCTTGTCTGTATATATCCATATGGCTATAAACTTAATTTGATTTAATTCAATTTGTCGGAAGCTTGTTTCAGTAGTTGGATGAAAGAAATATTTTTTATTTTATGGATCTTCCACATTGGCTTTGTTGTTTCTTGACCTTCCGGTCAAATTATTGGCGGCATTTTGGACCCCACCCCCAGAGAGTCTACCATTCCATTTCCATGAAGTCAGGGTCAATTTGCTGACTGATAAACCTGAAAACAATGAGCCTGTATTCTCAATATTTTCCTTCTTTGAGCTCCTTTAAAATATTTATTTGCTCTCTATGAGCCCTGTTGATTCTAAGATTCTGTAATTCCAATATTTCTGGTAAAAACAATGGCTTAATAATATGTGGAAAAGTAATGAACAACTTGAACCTGAGTATATAACATGTTAAGTTGTTGGTTATAATTAACATAGATATTAGAAAATTGAAATTAATGAATGATGATGATACTTTTTAACACTTGCACATAGGCCTACACAAGAAACATTTTCAATGACTGATTGTTTTTCGACCTAAATTTCAGTTTTGGGCGATCAGACAAATTTTTCATCAATTTTTTTTAAAGTGTGGTATTCCAAACATTACAAAGTATTGAATCTACAAATTAAAAATGGTTTAGAGTGACACATTGTGATTTTTAAATGATCAGCCAGCAGATTTTGCTATGTACACTACTTGTACCCAGGGCAAAATCTTTTTGATATTTCTATGAATTTCTAAAACACTCATTAATAATACAAGTCTAGATAGAACACAAAGGAGAAAAGATACATGTAGTTCTCACCATATAATGTACTTGAACTGTAAACTGCCTTTAATTATTTCTTGTCAAATACGAATTGAACATTAAAGGCCTAACTAGTCCCAGGAATATCAGATGAACCGATCATTCAAACTTCATGTTCCCAAACATTTCACAGGTGATATCAATGTTTGTCAATCCATGTTGGATTATGAACAGTGTCATAAGATGTCATGTGAAGTTCAGTCATTAATGTGGTGATGATTAGAGAGCTAGGAATGACAAACATAAGCATTGCATTCCAGACTGTAGCCTCCAGTTGGTAGACAAACTCTGTGATGATTGAGTGGGTGGAAACTTAAAGGTAGGGGATCATTCTGATATGATGGTACTTGTATATCTTGCCCTTTCAAATTGATTCCTGGTCACATGACTTGTGTTATTCAATGAGAAGCAGCAATATTAGTTAACTGTCTCGTTTTGTCTATAAATCAATCTTGCCGGGTTAGTTCAAATTTTGGCAGATATTTAGCATATTTTCATATTGGAGAATTTACAAGGAGCTACTACCAGCACTATGGTTTCATGTTTCCACTTTGACTGTGTTTGGTTACCTTTAAATAAGAGGTGATAGTGTATGTATATGCATGTGTCAGTGTTCTTGTAAGAACATAGCATTCGGAAACCGAATTACATAGGTCAACCCACCCCGTAACGCAGCCCCACAGCTCCCTGTTAAAACGATCAGCGAATTAGATCACCTCAATCTCCTCACATCCTACCGGCCAAGCCCACCGCATCAGAGAGTGGATGTTCTGTAATTTGCGAAACAGTCGCGGAGAATGTCCCCCTTTGTCAAAAGGCATGTCCCCCTCTGACCCCGCCCCAACATTCAAGCTCAAGAAGCAGACACGAGACAATGGCCAACACATGTGGGACGAGATCGCATTTCCATCAGGCAAGATACAACTAGAGAGAGCGGTAGAGAGAGAGTGAATGCATGCGAGCGAACTTAGCGAAGAAAAAAGTCACGCTCAAATCTAACCAGCTCATTTCTGGGAGAGTAGAAATCCAACATTGAAATCCTAGCCTAAGTACACCTGGCAGTGCGTGCAACCCACAAAAAGATGGCTGATTTAAAAAGAAAGAAAGCTTTGCCAAAAATGTGAGTGTACACCGTGTGTAGTTGAGGTGGAATGCTTAACCGAGGGTTGAGCCAGAGGGTCCAGTCTGTCTGTATTTAAAAGAAATCAATGCATAGATTGTATGTTCACTTTTTACGTTGGTTAGAATATCTCCCGTCTCATTCTTAGTAAAAATCAACTGTTAGTTAATGTGCAGTTGAGCATCAGATATTACTGGGAGTCTGGGGATGTGTCTTTCTGCTGAGAAGTTCAGGTGTAACTTAAAAAACAGCATGATGACTGAGCTAAATGAATAAATACGCAGAATAACTTGAAGTTGTCATTTGCAGAAGTTACTCAAGTTGTCACATGATTGCACACTGTCTGGCTTAGTGTGTTAACAATGATCCTGCATAGTTACATGCACTGTAAACTAGACAGTTTGCCAAGTGTGAATGGTCTCATTCTATCCTTGTTGACATTACAATAGTTGTAGTGGATGTAGTAAAATACGTGAAATTCAGAAAGATTAAAGCCCAAGTTTAGTTTTTGGGGGATTTTTTTTTATTGGAAAGCTTTGTACCCAAAGTTCATATCAGACCAATAACAGATTCTTTTTTTATTTCATTTTTTTTATTTAATGAAAAGTGTCGGGGTGTGATATGACCTTTGGGCATAAAGCTTTCAAATAAAAAAAAATTCCCAAACTAAACTTGGGCTTTAACTCAGAAAACAATGTGTTTTTTGTATGATTTATTGATTTTTTGTGCGGGGGGGGGATTTCTACAAAAAAATAGAGAAAAATTGTAAATCGAGAAAAGAGCAGTACAGATAAAATATACCTTTCTCAAAAATATGGACATATGTCATCTGGTGAAGCACGTTGCCAGTAATTGACGAGTTGGAAATGACAGTCGTGGATAATACTCTTGTCCCTGCATGTGAGCATGAGATATGAAGTTATGAATGAAGATGACAAACTCTGCATGATTCACATGCGTCAGCCTGAGCCCCCATCACCACTTACTGAGATGGATTCTAGTATTCCACCCTCTAACCCCTTCCCCCTCCTCTCATCTCCTCCCCTCATTTTCCTTCTCTCAACCCTTCCCCTTCTCTCGACCCTTCCCCCTTATCAACGCCTTCCCCCTTATCCCCCCCCTAATAAGATGAGTGTCCTGCACTGATTATGATATTGTGTATTTACCAAGTTGTAGTGTATTACCTGTCAGCAGAAAAAAAAATGTATGATTATAAATGTTTCTGGCATGTTAATACATATATGTCACCAGGACAGAGAGTCCGTGCATAACTTTGCATGATCCTAATCCATGGAATTCCTGTTTGTCTCGTTTCATGTTCGCAGGGATTGTGTCCGAAGCCAGGGTGCAGCTGAAGTCCCCATCCACACTAGCGGACGTGGAGGAAGGGGTAAAGGTGACAATGTTATGCAAGATGTCAGGAAACCCCACCCCCCAGGTGACATGGTACCGGGACCAGACCAGACTGGCGACCACCGACAACGTGGATTTCACCCCGAGTCGCGTCAAAATCAAGAGTGCCACCGCTCAGGACAGTGGCACGTACTCGTGCAAAGCTTCAAACACGGTCGGGACCACGTGGAGTACCGCGGAAAATGTAACGCTCAGTATTATTGGTAGGTGCATGGATTTTCACTTACAGGTCATGTTCACAATTTTATACAGGGAAAGGGGGGGGGGAGACATTTTGTTAAGCTGTTAATGTTGTAGACATTGTACACGGCCCACTCGATTCCCATAAGCAACAGGTTAAACAATTTCATGGGAACCTTGCTGTTATATAGATGATGCTCCATTTACTTGTAAATGGCAGCCAGTAACTTCAGCAAGCAATGGGAGAATTGGGTGCTTACAAGTCAGAAACATACTTATTATCACATTTACCTGCTTTATTTTGGGGAAAATTTATCAAACACAATCCTGGCTAAGTAGAAAGTTTTAATGAATCCCCATCGGCATTGCCCTGTAGTTCCTGAATTCCAGCCCATTGGCGTTGCTACTGATCGGGGGTGGGGGGCTTAAAATGTTGGTGAAAGTTTAAAATGTTGGTGAAAGTTTAATCACCACATAACCTCCAATAACTTTTGCCCATCCCACCAACTTATGTCACAAATAATGTTGAAGTTTTCCCAGATGGCATTACTGCAGTACAAATTCCAACAAGAATGTTGAACTTGACCTTAACAATTTCTCACACCTCTTATAACCCATCACTGCCACATGTCTATCTTATTCCAATTAATCTTTCTAATAAAGCCATCTGCACCCTTGATGTACATTGGTTACAATTCCAGTGGACATGTGAAAATGTCAGTAGTACCTCAAAACCCCTCAGTGGTGCATTTCAATGACTGTTTATGTTTCATAAATTCTCTCTAATTTGCTCTTGAATGCCATAACACTATGCATGCCATTTTCTATGTGTAGAGCCCAAAATAATGTGTGATAATCACCATGGTTGTTTTCTTTGTAAGTAGTAACTGTCTTGACCTATATTGTGAATATTGATCAACTGCTCTCTTCTTGAACATTTTTGCCCTGGTCCTTCAAGAAACTGGTCAAAAAAGTACAACCAATTTCAGTGTATTTCTTAATAGAGCATTCATTTTGACATGCAAATCAAGAACATTTTTTATCAAATGCACACTGGAATTGGTGGGTACAGCAAGTAAAGTCAGTTTGTGCTCACTTAAATTAGTTTCTCGAAATGTGCAAGTGCTTTCATGCAGTCTAAAAGTTTACATGCAAGAAATTATACAAGCAACCCCCCCCCCCGAAAAAAAATGAATAAATAAAAAATCTTAATAATATATTACTAGATTTACGACGTGTTTGTACAGAAAACTGTTAAACAGTATTACCCGTTTAAGTATCCACAATTCTGGAAAACCTTCCTGTAGAAACAGAAGCAATACGGTTTATTGATAAACCGCATCTGACCAAATACGGTTTATCATAACCACCTTCGAGAGGTGGTTATTGCCGTGTTAATCCGTTCAACTTTCCTGTAGAAACACACAGCGACAAACTGTATCGTGTCTGGCGGAAGTAGGGGTCGTAATACATAATAGGTCCTGAATTACTACGCTATCACAATATGCCAGTTTGACCCACAATGCATTGCGACGTCAAAATTTGAATGTCTGACTTCCAATTGACACGGTATTTGCTTGACTCGGAACACGGAATCAGTATTTTGCGTTCTGTAGAACAGGATGGTTTAAAGGCGATACGGTTTTAAAATTCCGGAAAAGATAGACCGTATTCCACTCTTTTTCTGTAGAAACACGCTGTTACATTGTGTGATTGATGTGTATTTCAGGTAATTCAACTTCACACCTTGTGTTTTAGAGGTATGCCCCATATACATGACATACAGGAGTTAGTGGTCAGACTGCTGGAGTAGCAGAATCGATCGCACCAGATGGGTGGCCGGATAACACGTCCACTCTTCTCAATTAATCTGACAGTTTGGATCAATACCGCCACCGTTCGTTCCTCGGAAACAAGTCAACCGATCGGCATTAACCACGGCCCAGTTTCTAGTGTGGCCGTGCATAAATGTTGATGACCGCGTGCTGCTCACGCTGGGAATCCTAATTAGTTTAAAAATACCCAAACACTGGCAGTAATGGCCATTGATTTCTCTTTTTATTCATTCCATACATCTATGCTATTTTAGATTTGTGACTAAGTCATTTTGTTGTTTGTACAGGTAATACTCAGTGAGGACTGCTTGTGAGTAATCTATACAGTATCTGTGAAATTTGATTAGTTTCATGTAGTATTTCTTTCTTCAAAATTAAATTTTACTTAATTGCACAAACATGAATCAAAGGCAGGGAATCCCACTTGGACTCCTTCTGCAGCATAGCAAAATATCACTCATGGCCTTAGGCTATTTATGAAGGAAATGTCTGTGAAATCTGAAGATCAGTAAATTACCTATGATTTATAAAATTCACCAAAGAGCAATTATAGTAAGGTCTGTGGTTAGAAAAACTCACTGAACTAATTTACCTCAGTAGCATTACGCACACACACACACACACACACACACACACACACACACACACACACACACGCACACACACGCACGCACACGCACACGCACACGCACACGCACACGCACACACACATACACACACACAAATTCACAAATAACTATCATTCAAAATTTAGTTATTCATTGTGCAATATTTACACTATGTAATTTATAGCTTTTGGAAATGAGATATTTTTGTATACTTTGTATGCTTTTTTTTCACTCACTCTCATTATTTGCTAGTATCTCTCCAATTGACATATTTGTAATTGTATTCATGGTTAACTGATTATTTTCACAAGTAACTCAAGTCTAATGCATTTATCTAGAAGTGCCCATGCTTTTGTCTGTGACCCGCAACTTTCTCATCAGTTCAGCAACACTAACATCAACGGAGAAATGTTCAAACACAGTTGGTGATAAAGAGGTGTGAAAATAAAGTCGGGTGAATATAAATGGTCCTTTTCTATTTGAACAATGCCATTACCGAAATCTTTATCAAAACTTCAATCACCCACGAAAATGGCCTGAAAGAGGGCATGTCCCCAGGTGATAAAGAGGTAATAGAAAAGGGCAATTTGCAACGAGAAGTGACCTTCTGTCCTCCTAGTGGCTTGAAAAATCTTGTTTTCTTGTGTTTAGATTGCCATTTTATGTGTAGGTTGGAATTTCCAAGGAGGTTCAAAGGCTGGAGTCCCAGCTAGTAATAATGAATTCAAACAGCTGTCATATTTCCTAGGACTTGCACAAGAATTTTTCAAGTGATTTGCTGTGGTGTCCTGGGTGTTTAATGTTCTATGCTGCTGACTTTATAAGAAGAACTGAAAATGAGTTTTGATATCTGATAAAATATTGGGTATACACTTGTTTCTCCATCAAACAAAAGTGATTTTTTTTTCTCCGTAATGGGTGACTGAAAAGTGAAAAACAAAATACTGTACGGAATCTGTCTGCAAGCTTGAATCATAGTTGTATTGTTTTGAAAAATGTTGGAAACCATACCCTTCTTTTATGCCAATTTTTAGTAGTTTCCACTCAATTCTGACCAAAAAGAATTGTGATACATGTATTTATGAATTATGATCTTCAAATATAAATTTGTTCAATAGACTATGTCAAAGTAGTACCCAATGCATCCCTAAATGTGTACAAGTAATTCCCATCGAAATTTCATCCATTCTTTTCTGTTTGCATGTCCCCCGAGTTTGAAGATTATGTGCTCTCTCTGTCTCTTGCTGTTAATGTACGTACAGGGAAAAGTCATTATCATCGTAAAAACATTTCTTCATAGGAAAGTGACTAGTAATTATACAATGAAACATAATTCTATTTTCTGCCCATCTACATGGAAGATGCATATGCAGCATATTTTTAAGTGGCAGCATAGGGCATTGTTCAGAGAGAACTGAATTGTGTTACTTCAGCCCTTAAAGGGAGAAGGCGCCAGCAACTAACAGGCATAAGTTAAGAAAATATTTGAGTTCTTGCCAACCAATCAGATTGCATGTGCACTGCAGGGAGCTGACCATGCGTGACCAATGCAATGCCACGCGACGTGTGTTAGCCGCACCGTGGTAATGTATGCACTGTTTGAATTGATACGCTCCTCCCCCATAGCTGTTTCTGCAAATTTTATCCTAGGGTAAAACTTGCAAAGACGTAAAATAAACACAAATTAACTAATTTATAGGGCCTTGATGAGGGTGAGTATCACACAGTATCCCTTATTTACGCTGTCTTTATCACCATGTACCATAATTCTCACAATACTCACAATGTCATTTTTATTCTTAACTTATGCCTGTTAGTTACTGGTGCCTTCTCCCTTTAAACTTCCTTGGTATTTCATGTTCAGAAAGAGGGACCATGGTGGCAATTTTTTTTCTTCTTCTTCGTGCTCTCGGTTTCCCTCACATTTGTAAGGACATGAGAATTTGTAGGGATGTGCGAATTTGGTTTTGCAGTGTACCAGGTGTGCAGGCTTTAGCAAAGTTTACTTTGGTAATATGTCATGTGCTTGGTCCACAGTCCACAGGGTTTATAGTGGCAGTGATTTCCTTGGAGTGTTCTGCGCAATCTGCATGTTTTTGTTTGTATGTGTAATGAATGTAACATAGTAAATCATTTCAAAGCAGTGTATAGTTATGGTAATTGGTGAAAAATGACTTATTCTCCTGTTGTGTGTGTGTGTGTTTTTTAAGTAATGGACCTATATCATCAGTATTATTGCCCTGAAATGCTTCTTTTTTGAGAAATGCATATATTAATAGGAAAATGAATATGAAATAATAGGAAATGTACAGTAGGTACCAATAGTGATATCAGCTCTAGCATGCTAGTAATTTAACAATCACAATATGTTATTCAAAACAATTTTCAGTAGATTTGATGTTAATACAAGGTAATTTAAGTGCATTTTGAGTCACTCTGGAAAAAATCATACCAGTTAGAATTGAACCCAAGACCTCCTGATCTCTAGAAGGTCTCAATTACCACTAGACCACCAAGAATGCTTGATGGCCTGGGTTTATGAATGTAGTGGTATGCAATGGTATGAGATCTCTTTTCTAAATTGGAATTTGGTCAAACTGAAGATTGTCTCCTTTTCCAGCTTAACCTGATGCCCCTGAGATTGTTTAATTTCCAAAGAGTTAAAGCCCAAGTTTAATTTTGGTAATTTTTTTAAATTTGAAAGCTTTATGCCCAAAGGTCATATCACACCAATAACAGATTCTGAATATCTTTCGTTTTTTTAAAATCAATTAATGAAAAATCTCGGGGGTTCCTTTCGAGATTACGGGGTACCCCAAGATTTTCGACTATA
>JZLH01S0612229.1:22740-34346 GCA_001188425.1 Eucidaris tribuloides
TATCACATCATTTATATTGAATATTTTATTAATCGCTGATTTGCGTCCCATTAACTTTGACACTTGAAAAATTCACAAAACTTAATGCAAAAATATGTTTAAAAATCGGTACAAGGCACTACTACAAAACCATTCATCTTAATGAAAAAATAATGACATTACACAATTTTCAATAAATTTTGTCACTTTTCTCACTTTTGCCCCCCCCCCCCATTTGAAAAATGGATTGAAATCCCTGTTATTAAGATTATACACAGTATGTGATCGTAGTTCAAGAGAAATTATCCTGTTATCATGTTAGTAATGCTATTAGCACCTCATTTGTAGCAGTGTTTAAACCCGTTGCTTCTGAGATTCTGAATTTCCCATAGAGTTAACACAGGACACATCCGGTTCCCGTAGCAAATGGGTTATGCTCCAATTTCAACCCAAGTTTGCTTAGGATTTGCTACCCAGAAAGGTGTTGAACTGAACTATATTTCAGATATGTCAATTGGTTACTGAATAAGATTACAAGGTTTAAAGATTGTAACCCTGTGTGTGATTTCTTTCCAGTACATACATTTACGGCAACGGCACACTCCACATGGATAATATCATGGCATCGGATGAAGGCCAGTATCAGTGTGTCTGTGTCAGCCCTTATGTGACTCCTGAAGCTACAGCCAGGCTCTCAATAGCAAGTAAGTAGATATTCAAAATTTTGTAAGTTAACCCTCTCAGTACCATTGTAACAAAACTCCATAGACTTTGTATGTGATATTCTACGTGTGGTACCAAGAGGGTTAAAGAGAATACACAGTACTGGTTTGAGTACTTGCAGAACAACATCATTTTGATATTGACTGCTTTCAAACCTGTGTGAACAGATGGTATTCTGAAAATGTCACTTTAGTACAGGAGAGAGTAGTTCGAAAACAACAGAACACTTTGTTTTTGACAAATCTGCTACACAAATCCCCACTGCTGACAAAGTACTAACACAAAAATCAATATGTGGGACTGGTGAATTGTTGATGTACACACTTTAGCATTGGAATGGGAACTTCCAATGGAAAACTTCACCTGTTCAAACTGCCAATCCCTCAACTTTTTATTGCATATGAACATTATGAAGTGAATTAGTCCCACATTATTATCCAAATGTAATATACTCTCACCTGGAAAACAATGAAATATGAAATTTTGATGAAAGATTTTCCATTATCAACCAGTACTGTGTGTTCTGTTTAAGCAGGGATGCCAGTTTTCAGGCCAAGGCCTGAATTCAGACCCTGGCAATTCATTTAAGGCCATATTTCAGGCTTATTTTAGGTTATTTTTAGGCCTTTTGAGAAATTCTAGCTGGCATCCCTGGGCAAATCTTTGGGACCCTAAGTATTCTACAAACATAGGGATAAAGCTAGAAAGGTGAAAAGGGGGAAACAAATGAAATAAAGATTAATCCAACTGGAAGTTGCAGGAATTGACATTGATATGCATTTACTACTTTTGATTGCGAAGAATTAACTATGGTACCTGAATCAAACTAAATTTCCATATAAAGTAGTTAAGTTATGGATATAATTGAAAACTAATTTGATTAACTTTCCCATTCTTTTAATTTTCAAGCAAGTTTTGAACTTCTCAGTATATTTGTATGGGAAGTAATCAAGCTTGTTTTAAGTATTACATTGCGATCATAGTTTCATCTTTAATATTTCTGATCTGAAACAGAACAGAAGTGTGAAGTGTAATTTGACCTTGACCTATCGGTATCATATCCAAAATGTCAAGATCCTTACTCTCAAGTTTATTTGCCGTGATTCCTGTTTCTCCTCAAAGAACTACTGTCCTATCAACCACTTCAAAGTTTCAGGTCACTTGTTGTATGTCAGCCTGTGAGTGAGAGACAAACAAAATGCTAATTTCTTTTAGCGCTCAAGCAGAAGTGGTTATCTCCAGGGAGAAATGAACTCGGCTTGTGAACACAAGTGGAGAGATGTCGCTGTGATATCCTCTGTCTTGTTCGTATAACATCATTTTGCCCCTTTACGAGTCCACAGTCCACTCCTCATAGCTGCATTATCTGGACATTTGTTATCATGAAGTGTGACCAGAAATGACTTCGCCATTGCCAGTTTGAAAATAATTTTCGTGATTTGTACACTGTCAAAACGGCTCAAAGACTTCAAATAAATGAAGCCAGTGCTGCCCCCCCCCCCCCCAACCAAGAAAAACAGTGATGCTATATAATGCTAGTCATGTACTTGGATATTATCCTGTTATCTCACAAAACACCAAGATCTTGAATATGCATTTTACACATATTAGCCTAAAAGTTATTATTAAATGGCCTGTTGGATGCAAAAGCTTAATCAGATTTTGTAACCATAATTGTCATGACTTGAGAGGTCCAGTGCTGTTAGATTTTTTTTTAATTGGACAGAAACTTACCTCTGAAGTTGTGTGAAGTTGTTTTTTTCTGAAAAGGGGGAATGGAACAAGGTGAATATTTCATCACATCAAGTGTACGCTTGTTTGGAAACTGCTTGACCTTTTATGTATGTTTGAAGTGGAAAGCAAGCGGCAATCATTACATGCTAGGAACCTTCTAGAACAGTCAGAATAACTATGGTTCACTGGCTGCAGGATAAATGCTGAGTGGGGCCCATGATAAGCTTTGTTTATATCTTTGTAGCTGTATAAAAACAGGTGAAATATAATGATATATCATTGTTAGGACTTCTCAGAGTCATTAGCCTCATCCAACACTCAGCATTTCTGGAGTTTGCTTTCAAATTTATATTTTAGTTAGTTGGGACTCGGAGTAGTCGTACATCGGGGATTTAAAATGGAATGTTAGTTTATTTTATTATCATTATTTTGGAGAAGACTGGTCAAGTCAGATTTAAAGATACTTGGAATGTTGTTATTCATTGTATCACTGGGGAAATGTAGGTCTTTTGGAATTCGGGGGCTAAATCGTATTTAGCCCTTGTGTGTTTCCTGCATTAATTTTGCATCATGTAGGCCTACCAGTCTATGATGTGTTGCAAGTAATAAAACATGGGAAATGCTGACTTGCAAGCATTTCACTGCATACACTATTTGGAAAGGTTGTTGCATCATGGGAAACCAAACTACTGATTGTGATCAAACGCAACATCATTTTGAGCCATTTCATGCTGAAAACAGAGAACATTTGTCTCAAACAAATACATGTAACATTAGAATCTTACGATGTGGCGGGTTAAGCCATTGGCTATAATATATACAGTACATGTGTATATCAGGGAATACTTGCTACTGTTCTGGTAGCATACCTTCAGAGCATTCATGATTTCACCTCCCAACATCCATGTCTGGAAAGGTCTCAAGCCTTGACCTTGTGGCCGAAAATCCTCTGACAGGGTGGTGGAAGACATGACAGCAAATAGAGAACATCTGTGCTCTTTCCTCTCACGTCTTCATAGTATGTGGTGGGAAGAAATGTTGTTACTACCTCTGGAGTCTGGACCTACATCTAAAAAATGAATGTAGGGTGTCCTGTAGTCTCAGTTCCAGACCATGCAACATTTTCTTCCTTCATAGACCAGTACACTCACTCTGCATCATTCAAGAGAGCAAATTAAGACACTAGTCTTTATCAAAGTACTTGACTGAAGATAGAAGTTTCCTTATCAATATAGGATGGGTTAATCTAAACATCTAGAAGCTGGACTAGGTGTTCTACTTGATGAGGCTAAAAATCCTTTGATAACGGTGGTATAAGTCAAAATAACAAATAGGGAACATACTGGGTTCTCGCTTGTCAAATATATAGTTTGTGGTGGAAAGTAAATATTACTTGTTGGTACTACATCTAAAACCTAAATGTAGGGCATTTTGGGATACGTGATGCATCCAAATATCCTTTGAAAAAGTTGTACAAGACACCATTTAGAAAGGAACATTGGCACGTTGGCACATCTGAAGTCTTTGTAGTTTGTGGTGGGAATAAATGTTGTTAGTGCATCTCGTATTTGGATCTACATTTGAAAAGTGAAATGTAGGGCTAGCCAAGAATCCTCCAAAAGGGTCGTACAAGGCATGACAGCGTGTAGTAGGGAAGACTGGTATTCACACTTCTGAAATCTTCATAGTATGAACATTTTATATAAATTTCTGATCTTCATCTCAGAATGAAATGTATGACATTCATACATTATTCTATCATACATTTCAGACTATTTTGTTGTTGTTGTTGAGAGATTGATCATAGCATGTGAGGCCTAGATGGAGTGGTTTACAATGAAAATAATGTATGAGATATCTCAGTGCTATAGCTATTTTGGCTTTGTTTCAATTTTCAGTCAACATATTTATTAAGATGTAATTTACATGTTTGCTTTTCTTTGTGGTTTTCTAATTAGTGGCAAGGTTGACGTACAGTGAGGCGCCATACGTGCTTGAAAAAACAAGACAGAAACTCTTTGTTTTTCAGTTTCATGTTACTAATCTTAACCTACCAAATGCATTCTGGAATGTAGTGATGTATGCCCATGAAAAATGGCTGGTTCGCTCCAGACCAGACACATTTTGTGGTTTGCAGAGTAGTTTCCAATCTGTCTCTACCACTTCAAAGAAAACCATTAAAATAAAAGACCAGGAAGGAGATCAATTTCCATTATTCCTCCAAGATATAAAATTATTCAAAACCACGAAGCAGTTACATTGCATGTTCCTACTTTCTGCTTTATATCATATGCAATTTAGGTACATGTATGAGTGTCCATATCCATAAAATCCATAAAAGCTCACTCTATACTGCACATGTTCTTGCAAAGATGCAAAGCTCATGAATATGCAGATAAGTAGTAATAAGAAAGTGTAAAATGTTCTGCTGCAATTTGCTGGATAAAAACAGTTACTGATCGTATGTAAATTGTTCAGTAATGTAGGAAACATAAATTATGAGCATTAGATTTCAACCTTATTTTGAATCTTCAGCACAACTTGCCCGGTTCAGGGGTCGAGTGGTGTTGTATCGGACAATCAGTTAGGAATTGGCTAGAGAGTGAAATTTTGATTCCAATGTTTCATCTTTTGCAAAGTACCAATACTTTGGTACTTTCACATATAGAAAACACATCCATTCTCTGCTACTAATCCATAGTACATTAAGCTGTTTAGGAGTCAAGGAGTTAAAGTATCAGTCATTCTGAATGATGAGCAAATAAAGCATAACCATTTCCATTTCTCCAACCCCCCCCCTTTTTTTTCCCTGCAGCTGTCCAGCCCCTCCCACCATTCGACACCATGCTGGTCGCTGAGAACACGCTGAAGACGATCAACTGCTCAACCGCCGCGGAAACAGGGGGCCTCCCCACCCCCACCATCCAGTGGCTCAAGTCGTCGGGGAAGGAGATCCCAGTAGATGCCACCAAGAGGGTACACACCCTGGACCAGGGCCACGCCCTCGTCTTTAACCCCGTCAAGAAGCAGGATGAGGGCAACTACACCTGCCGCTCCTCCAGCACGGCAGGGGAAGAGACCCAGGTCCTGAGACTTGTCGTGGCCAGTAAGTTTTTGTTCTGTTCTGTAGTGTTGCACGACTTCAGCATTTTAGAGAGTTGACTAGTCGCCCACCAATAGTCGCGACTCCGACTATTAGTCGACTATCGGTGTTCAACGTCTTAGTGTGTTCAAGATTGGTGGTGTGGGGTGCATGGGTGTCGCAGTCGGAGTCGCAGTGAGTGCAACGTATACAGCAACACATGTATGATAGCATTGCACGATTATAGGCTGATCCAAGTACATTTTGGCAGTTCTGTTTGATGATAGATTGTGGCCGATTCACAATGAAAAATGTAAAGGAAAGAATACAGAGTCAAAAGATCAAGCAACTGTACACATACACAAATGCCATCATTTGCCATATGACACAATGATTGGTAGTTCTGTTCAATTTTTACGTCTTGTGACTCAGTTTTTAATACAAATTAACATGTGATAAAAAGTCGACTATCGCGTTCCGATAGTCGGAGTCACGACTCCGTGTAGGCAGTCGCGACTACGACTTTTCGCGACTTAGTCGTGCAACACTACTTGTTACTGTGTCTTTTTGAGATCTTTGTTTTTTCGTTGACTTGTCAATAATGGTAAGAGAAATTTGTTTTAGATGTTACAAATTCTGTTACCTTTAGCAGTGTTGTATCCACAGACTACAGGTTCCAAGACCTACACCTGCCCAAAGTGCAACCTTTCCATAGGGTTTATGCAGGTGACTCAAACCGAAACCAAGACTAAGGCGACCAGAAATTAGCCTTGAGGCCAGCCTCGAATACAACAGTGCCTTTAAGTTTAAATATTAATTTCTTTGAATTTACCTGAAGTAAAGAACAAAACTCATATCCATTTTTGTTGTGAACAATGTAAATAGGGTACTTACTTAGTCCATATTTCCTTTTACAGAGAAATTTGCTCTCAAAAAAATGGACTAAACTCCATTTTATTTACTGATTAGTTAATTGATTGTAAAGCACTTTTATTCCAAATTGAGAAATGCTTCCAATCATGCTATTTCCAAAAGACCAAATCAAAATGAGTCAGTGCATCAGATGTTAAATGACCAGCAAAATCACTCATCTTAATAATACAAAATTTATTTGTGATTTGTATATGGCCAATCCGTGATTAGTTAACTTTACACTTTATTGACATAACTTTGCTCAAACATTTGCCTTACATGAAATGCTTTAATATAATTTTTCTGTTTTTGGTACTGTCAATTCGTCCTAAAACTGGCACCTAACTTCAACAAACATCAATCAAAATCAATGAGACATGTTTTCAGTGTGTATTTAACATAAACTTTAATCATGGTTAGTTACGTTACGAAAAGAGGACATGGAAAAAAAAATGACAAATCTTTGTCCTCAAGAGTTTCCTCTATATCTTTTTCACTGACACAAATTGTGGTATTCATCGCTATTCTGATCATTTGCTAATCATCTTGATATTATAAACTTATTGATAAAATATTTCATTTTAACACAACACAAAAACATGGTAGTACAGTTACGGTTAGTTACCTTACATTTGTCCATTGCCATACACAAATTCTCGTTTATTCATGTCTATTTTCAGATTATTATCATATGTGGGGCTTTAATTACTTTCACAAAATTGAGAAGAGCTATTGGCATGGAAAAAACTCAAGAATAAATGATACGTTTTTCATAAAACTGAGATTTATCACACTGATCCCACTAATGTGCTATTTCATGTATGGTTCTGATTCCCCTAAGAGGTGCTGTTGAAATTAAAATTCGAGTGAAATGATCGTCCCCCATTGTTCTTCATGATTCATACCTCATTCAAAACCATTAAAATTTAATATTATTTCCAGAATAGAGCAATTATATAATTTGTGATTTGTCCACGTTATTTTCACGGAATTGCCCATATGTTTGTTTTTATTGGGTGAGTGATACAAAAATTATGCAGCCCTATATAATGTGCATAATCCCAAATACTCACGAAATGTAGATCATAGAGTACTTTTGATTTATCTGAGATATTTGATTTTAATATAATATAACACAAGTTATTTATATAGAACCCCAGTCTGTAGATATCTGTTCTTCATCTCCCCCAGTGTTGTTTAATATCAAACAATTTTATTTTTTGTAATATAAAACAAACATATATGACATAGTTCTAGACTAAAACTAAACAACCTTTCTAATTTCATTTGATAGTCTGTTTCCAAAGATCACACAAGCCACAGATACGCGTGTCGATGAGTTCTAAGGAGCCATGCTGCTGTTGGCACCAGGAAAACGCCTACCCACAGTTAGTGTACTATGGTGAACATTTTTTGTACGCAACCAATGTAAGTATCATGGCAGTAGGGGCCATGGCTAGTATGGAGGGAGTAAGGCATTGTAGGGTAAACATCCTCCATAAGCCCCTGTGGGTCGCAAGAACCCCTACCTGTCGACTCAGTGGATAACATGGTTACAGTGTGGCTGCTAACCAATTAAGTATCTATGCAGGTAGGGGCACTGGCTAGGCTAGTGGAAATGGAGGTAGGAGAGTGGGGTAAAAACATCACCTCCATTGCCCTGTGTGGCCATAAGAACCCCTACCCGACAGTCAGATGGTACTATGGCGACAGTCGTGGATGAACCCAATGTAAGTATCATCGCACTTAAGGCATGGCTATTTTGGGGAAGTTATGAGGTGTAGAGTGTGGTAAACATTGCCTGAGAGGCCACAGGAACCCCTACCTCGACCCGTCCACGTGTACTACTTGATAGTGTAGATGCAACCAATAAAAAAAACAAAGAAAACAGATTCAGTTCCAAAATCTTACAAATATATTTATCAGTCATAATTTTAGATGATCGTTTTCACTTATCACGTTTAAGTAAGCAGGGAAAAACTGCTTTCTTGAGAATAACTCTTACAGTTGATAATTTTTAATGGTACTATTTGCATTAAGAATACTGATCAAACATTCCCGTGAAATGTTGCTGGTGTTCCCATTACAGTAAATTTCAAAATATATTTATGATTATTAATTAAAATTAGAATCAATAACATATTTGTTATATGCATCATTTGCAGACATCAACATTTTCCTTGCGTTTTCAATTCATCACAGGACCTTTAATGACAACTCTCAATATGATCCCCAAGATGACAAATAGTCCACGGCGACTGCATTTAATATGGTAACTTATTTATGGTGTTTTACTAACACACTTACGGAACTTGTCCTCGTTGTCTGGACTTTACTATACTTTTTTATCAATGTTTGTCTATCTGTCTGTGTCCCTCTCTGCTCTCTCTTTTCCTTTTCGTCTCATTCGTCTCCTTCATCATTTTGACCCCCCCCCCCCCCCCTGAGACTCTCGGCCGCATCGATCGCGAGCGATCGCGCGAAAATTTCATGCGCAATAGACCGGATGTAAACTATCACAATGTATAAAATTTTTTGTTTTTCGCCTATAACTCCACTTATTACAGCTAGTAACATGCTAATTTTTGGTGAAAATAATTCATATTTGACATTTCTAACAATTATACAAAAACATTTGCCTAAATTGGAATTAAATTTTTATGTATTTCATTGTTTTGTGAATATTCTTATGTATTTCCTTGTTTTTTTCTACCTTGTTTCTAAATTGTTTTTTTGATAAATTTGTTGGGGATACTTTGCAATCGTAACAGCATAAAAAATTCATTTCAACCATAAAAGCAAAAATAATCAATACATTTATGATTTCTGGCTGAAAAACAGGGGACAATTTCATTGATTTGTACACAAAATCACGTTTTTGATAATTTTTGGGTGACATGCATGTATCCAATTCGCGCAGCGTCGTAACTAATTCCAATCTTCGCCGAAAATGGTCCTCAAAAGATGCGCAAGACTTGAAAAGTAATAATAAGCGGCAGCGACGCGGTGAAAAAATTCAACGCGCATGGTCGCAGAAATCGTCGAGGGGGGTCAAATTGACCCCCCCCCCCAGTTAATATAGGGTTAATTTGCTCCAAACGATAGTAAATGAATAGAATCATTCATGATTTCTCGCTGCTTTCGAAAAATACTGCTGCGTTTCCCAACATTTCAAAATTTGATCGATATGTTCATGAAAACACTGCTTCATGAAAGTTACACAGCCAATTACATGTGTCTACATTAAGACACTGTTTTTACGCATTCTAAATAGTAGTGTACACATTGACAAATATTTCATCTTCAAAAAAGATAGTAAAATTTGTTTTTAACAATTTCAGTAAGTTTTTTCTCAATCTGCATCATTACATGAATATATCATTTGTAATGTTTTTTTGATTTGCGTTAAAGCCTTGTGGTTTGAAATATTCGTTGTGGCAGATTTAGTCTATCATATAATTGTTTTTTTTTTATTTCCTACAGAAACGTGGGGTTGAGCTCCCTGGATGATGGTACACTCCATTTCCGCAGTGCCATTTTTGACATAACTGAACCTACACTGCATTCCACAACGGTGCTTGTCAAAGACAGCATCCTGCGACCTGGTTTTGTTAGAGTAATCAAAGTTGCTGATTGTAGTCCTTTTCATTTCTTTGTTTTTTATTAATTAGCTCTATACTGTATTAAAACAAAAATCTCACTTTTCCATGTATTTTAAGAAAAATAATTTCAAAACCACAAGGCCTGGCCCTTGGATGCGTAATTTATTTGCATTACTTTTTAAATGTGTACCTGTAATGTACAATGACTGCTGTAAAACCATGTTTTAACACATATTTGCTCCAAGGCATTATTCAAGTGGTCTAATGGCAGTTGGCTGCTATAGAGAGTCACTAGAAACACTTTGATTTTTAATAGTATTATCTATTCATTTATTCTGTTTCTTTTATTGTTATTTGGCATAACAACATCTATATCAATTGAAACAAACATTCCATACAACTACATTTATTATATTTTAAGGTAAATGATTGAAATTGGGTATTCCTTAACTAGGGAATAAATATTCTTAAATCAAGTAAACCTGCAAGATTCTATCTACTGTGAACATTTTGCAGTCAAATTTGACATCATTTTACAAATAACTTCCATCAGTAAATGCCTTGGACAGACAAATGTTTTGTTAGCTCTTCTAATGGATTAATTTATCTGAGGGCTTAAGAGAAATAAAGTGCTGTATGTTCATGCTTGATTTCTTCTTAAGTAAACACTAGAGACAATGTCCCTATCCAGTTAGTGAATAGACTGGTATATCTTTCAACATTTGGTTGAGAGGCATGTTTTTTATTTCTCACCAATCATGTCACAGGCCTTTAAATCTCTTGAACACATTAATGGACCTTGCCTAAAGAAAGATGCAAACCAAGCTATCCTCCTTCTTTTCTGTCAATGTCCTAGAAAAAACATTTTGATAGGTTAAAAAAAATGGGGAAAAATATTGAAACCAGGTGTGTGTATATCTTTCATTAAAAGGTAACTATTTCCATTCTTCTCCCCGCCCCACTTCTCACCAACCAAATCCATGTAGCCATGAACTGAATCAAACCCAAACGTTATCCAAGCAGCTGGACCGTTGAGAGAGGATCACTTTCCATGCCACAGCGCCATCACACGCCCTTTCATCGCACTGGTCAAGGGTCACCTCGAGACTGTAACCTCACATCAACGCAGCAACCCAAGGCGCTAGAAGTTACGACCCTGCCATAAGTCCGATGCCGCAAGTACTGTGTATAGCGTCCACCGCACGGAAATATCACACTTCTGTAACGGTTGAGGTATCGGTATGTTAACGCTTATTGTAACACTATGTCATTTATTTTTTCCGCAGTTGTAAGGGAAATTCTTCAGAGTTCAAAGCTTCTTTTATAAGTAGCTGTGTAGAACATTGACAGCAGATGACTTAAAGAGATAGTCCACTTAAGAAATTCATTGACATTTTAATTTCAAAATACAGATTTATGTAATTTAAAAATGCAATTTGCAGTCTTACCTTAATTGCTTTTATATTGGCATCTGAGAATATGAATTTCCCGAATTATGGGTTATATCTTTTTTCTGAGTACACAATCTTTAAACCAATCTGGGCACATTAATTGAATTTTAGATGCTTGTCAAT
>JZLH01S0612230.1:21551-32761 GCA_001188425.1 Eucidaris tribuloides
CAGATAATTATTTCGAACGTTTCAGTATGTTTTGATGTTTTTTTTTCCTCTTCTGAATCTGTGTTGTCACAAGGCGCTGGTAATCTGATATTGTAGTTGCTTGACGTGAAATGGTTGTGAAGTTTCTTTGGCTGTCACAAGTTACTGTGAATTATTTGCGAAACCAATAAAAATAGCTGATACAGAATGAAGAATAATACGATAGGGATATCGTAACGTAGACTCTTCAACCGAGTTACATTACCGGCAATATACATAACACGCACACACAAACACATATAAAACCACGCACACCACACCACACACACACACGCCCGACACAGCCACGCACGGCAACAGCACTCACGCGATACACGGGTCGACACACTGGCACTCACGAAACACACACACCACACATCACAAAACAAACCCACCCACATTACAAAACATCACAAGACGGGCGCGTGTCGTCACGCACACATTCACGCACACACACAAGACACAACTACAACACACGCTCATGAATCGTTGATGGTACTCTGTTCACTTGTGTATTGTAATGTTGACGTGAAGCGTTATGTATTAATTATGTACGATATGTAAGATAATGATAGCGAAATTGTTCATTTTGGTTGTACAGTGTTTTGTCAGCTCATTGTAAGATGTTTTCATCACTTATTGATATATTATACCAAATTTTACATAATTAGCGCATTCTGATAATTATAGCAGGCTAGAGTATATCATTTATTATAAGCTTCCACGTTACATGTTTTAAGTACACATGACGGAGAACAAGGAAGTGTCGGTGGCTTAAGATGAGACCGGTGGCTTCCCGATCTAGAGTCCTCGGTTTCGAATCCCGCCAAGGTTGGCGTTTGTGGCGCTTTGGCAGGCACTTTTTCCGAAAGTACCTGTTCTCGCACCCACATGGATACCTGAGAGGACTGAGGAGCCATGCGCGAATGAATTTAGTTCGACGGCCAAACAAGCAGAGCTCCGTGATTAGAGGATACTCCCAGTTACTTTTGAGGGTGGGCGTACGAATAATGTGCAGGCTTGACATGGCGTCCGATGACCTGGGGTAATGTGTAAGTCGTGTGAGACAGCGTTTAGCGCAAGTGATACAAGACTATAAGAGCCCTTAGCTTTACCTTGGAAAATTAATATCCTGCGGTGGTAGGACATAAAGAAAAGTTGTTCTTTTCTTTGTTTTTCTTTTGTGTATTTCACATTTAACTTGGAGATATCGATCGAGGAGTGTACAGATAAGGAATAAAAAATCCTGATGCAAATCAATACAGAGCACTTAGATCAGGAAATCTAACTGTTCGTATGAATCAGTATTTTACACAGAATAATCTTTTGTATCGATTCGTCGTCACGTGGTGACATTATGCAAAGCAGCGGCCATGCCGTATTCCCTTTAATTAATGTGTTTGCATACATCCCAGTATTCAGTTACTTTTAAAGTACTTTCTAGTCATTTTTCAACTATTAGCTTCCTTTTAAAATGATGACGAAAGCGATATAAGTCTGTATCTTGACAATTTGCGTTGATGATATCTCATTCATTCGCGATGAAAACACTATGGATAGATTAAATAAAAAACTCATTTATTAATATTTTGAGAAAAATCCTGACCGAACGATTTGCATAATCGTGTTTTTGAATCGTATTTCGTGCAGAATAAACCCATAGTGATTTGTGTATCATTTCAAGAAGAAATCGATAGGAAAGTCAAGTATTGTAGGACGGCGAATGCGTTTTCAATGACACCGTGTGATTGTACGTTGATGATAATATCAATGTGATACGCGTGACTGAAAAAAAAGAATACGGTTTGCTGGACTGTGTGAATAAAGAACGGCATCAGGTTAGAGAGATGAACGCGAATGAGATGCGAACGCGTCTTTAGTTGAATAAAACTGTCGGGCGGCATGCCATGATAACGAGTATCTACTTGGGGATTTGTTCGGCTCATACTTGGTATCAATCTTAATCGTTTAGACACCTGACAACAACTGACGTTTGGGTAAGTACATTTACACACCTGTTTAAAATGTGTCAACGCAAATGGTTCAGCTATTGTGAAAGAGTCCAGTTTAAAAGAAACTGTTCACATCAAATCATGCGGTTTGATGTTTAAGATCTCCCTCTCAGATGACCACGAAAAAAAATTGTAGTTTTATGGCCCGAAACACGTGCGAAGAAGATGTTGAACTTGACTTGTCGAATATCGGATCTTTTTTCGACTGGTATCGGTAATTCGTCCTGAAAGGAAGTCTTGTGAATTTCAAATTTTGATGAATTTATTAAAAGTTCAGTTGGATAGCTTATTGTAATGTAATATGGTTGTTTTATGTAATGTTATCTCGTCGCTTTCCATACCTTTTTTGGCGGGTGGAGAGGAGAGTGGGCTTGTTGTTCTGGAATGTTCCAAAATGCATTCATAACCCTGCCCCGGACCAAGGCAAGCCAACAACCAAGAAATAACATTGCGAGAGATTATAGAGAATTTATTGTACAAGGTATGTTAGACTATATTAGTGCACTTTGTGTTCAATTTGCGTTAAATGCATTCATTTACAAAATCTTGCCATAAATGAGCATCATTTTAAGTGTTATTCACATTCATTTTCACATATTATATAGAAGATATTAAAAGCACGCTTTGATATGAGTTGAATCTGAAGGCTATCGAGTGAACACTCGGAACGCATGACTGCTAGAATTTAGTTGTTTAATAGGTGATTATTTAGTTTTTTATTCTCGATTTCTCAAGTCATGCGGAATGACGAACTCAGACCAGTACCAAATAAAAAAGAGACGATGCCGATTTTTAAATCGATTTTTATGTGCTTTAGCATTTTATTTTGTTCAAATGGGATATTTCCTGATCAATCTGGATTTCGTGTTGTGTTCTAGCCAGCACAATATAGGCCGGGAAAAATTTTCAAATGTGGGTTGCGCACAAACTTTCAACGCTAACTAGAATGTAATTAGGATGTAAAATGATGTGATATAGCCAGGATTTCATATTATGATAAAAGCATCAAATGAAGGACACTATATAACATTGTGCGAAACCCCATTTAAAATAAAAGTTTTTGAAAATGTTTGCAGAATCTGCCACATTTGGCGGTATATTTGAATAAACGGACTAACAATAAACATTGTGATAGAAATAGATAAATATACAATACAGATAAAGTCAGGCAAAATGAATTATTATCAGCTAATTGTGCAACACAGCAGTCTTGGAGTAAAACTGGAATAGTCGCTCGCTGATTTCATGTTAAAAGCAACATTTCAGGAGCTTTATTTTATAGCCTTACCAGAGACACGAATAGCATGGGAGGAATCGTGTAGCTCATAAGTAAACTTTAAACATGACTAACAATGCTCCTTTACCACACAAGTCCAAGTTAAAAAAAAATGTAACTTCATAATGTTTTGCTACTGGTGTCTATAGATTTGAAAATTAATTCCAGAAAAAATGCAGTTCAAAGACCGATTATTAAATGCTTTAAAAAGGGAAGGTCAATAGCAAGTTTCCCCAATTAACTATTTGTGGTTTACGAATTTTTGTCCCAGAACATGGATTGTATGTACAAATTTTGCTTGGGGCACATAACACGTAGGTCATATATCAAAGTTTGACAATATTTTCTTAAATTGGGGGCTTTCAAAAATGTGAACCAAAAGGGGCTTCATGATGTGAAGATGTCTGTAAAATTTAATATTTCGAATTTGATTCAGAGGTTTCGAAAACGCAATTTTTAAACACACAACGAATCTTAAAGCGCTATAGGTAACACTGTGGGAAGACGCCGTTTAACAAAAATTGGCGTCGAAGTTTGCTTTCTGCATATCTGACAGAGTGTTGTGATATGGACAAATAAATCACCGCTAGAACACAAAGTATTGACAGTTTATGTGGCACTGGGTGCAGATGCATGTGCAGGATGCGAAGATTGGCACATTAAATTATTCTCGAGCTGATAGGAAATTCGCGCAACACAGCAGTTATGGGGAAACGCTGGAGCGGTCTCTCAATGATTTTCACTTTTTTAAAAACTAATGATCGTTTTAAACTGCATTTTGTTTTTAGGGCTTCATTTTTTAGACGCTGTATCGGAGGAGACACTGGTAGCATGGCGGAATATTCATGTAGCTTAGATCTTTTAACTTTAAACATTGCATACATGCCTCTTTACCAAGTTCCAGTTTAAAAAGAATCTTAAACTTCAGCAATTGTTTATGCTACTGTGTTCTATAAGATAGTTGAACATTAATTCCAGATAAAATGCAGTTCAAAAACGGATAATTAAATGCTTTTAAAAGGTGAAACAATTAGCAGGTTTGCCGCAATGGTACTATTGCTGTTTTATGAAGTTGTTTTTTGTTCTTCGAGAACATGGATTTATGTAAAAATTTGCTTGGGACACTATCACAGCGTAGGTCATGATACAAAGTTTGCCCAATACTTTTTAAATGGCGCTTTCAGGATTGAAGCCAAATGGGGCTTCCATGATGTGAACCATGTCTGTAAGTTTATTTTCGAATTGATTTGCAGTGAGGTTTTCGAACTAACGGCACGTTTTTAAACCACAACGAATCTTAAAGATGCCTATATAACACTGGTGGAGACCCGTTTTAAAAATCGTCGAACTTGCTAGTCTGACATATCTGAACAGTGTTTGAATGGACAATCAACAGCCCAGAGAACACAACAGTTTGAGACAGTTATGCTGTCACGGCTGACAATATGTGAGATAACACAATTGCACATTTACTATTTTCATCGAGCGATAGGAAATTCTGTCACACAGCTAGTCTTATGGGGAAACCTGGGAATGGTCGCTCAATGATTTTCACTTTTTATAAACATTATGAATCGTGTTTAAACTGCATTTTTGGGCTTTCATGTTTTAAGACCGGCTATCAGGAGACACTGGTAGATGGAATCATGTGCTCAGATTTTTTTTAACTGGGAAACATTGTCTATACAGATGTTTCAGTATGTAAAAGCAGCGAACCAATAGAAACCACAGACGGCGTGAAAATCAAATCGTTAACCAGATATATTTTATTTTCCTCTGCAAAAACTGACTTTGCACGTTCGTTTCTTTTAACAGTCTGTTGCATAGCAACGGTTACCCATCTGTAACTCGTAATCACTCCAGAAATGGTACCCGGCGACAAAACTCAACTTTTTAGTATCCTTTTGTGCGTTGTTCTGCCAGCGACAAATTGAAGTGGATGTTATTCATCCATCATGAATAATTTCGACAGCTACATTGATATCAATGCACATCTCACAGTAACGCTCCTCTATGACAAGAACCGTTGTGACAGATATTCAGGTCGATTTATCCACGGCGGTACAGGACTGCCTTCTAATGATCTACAATGTCCTCAGCAGTTACCCCTATAGATATTTCAAGATACCAACCAAAATGGAAAATGTTTGCCCTGGAAGCATCCCGTCAGAAAATGACAGCTCAATTGATTTTCGCAAGACCAACATCATAACTGGTCTTGGCATTGGTCGATGAGTTCCTATTACTGGTCTTGGTGGCTTGCAATTCAGCTCATTTCGTCATTCTGGGCCATAACTGTGGAACCTTCTGGTCCATTTTGGTCTTGGCGGAACGAAGGAGAACGGCTTCAAGCGACGACGCTTATCGCGGTCTGGCGGGCGGCGGATTTTGTTGACTGTCGGCTAATTCATTCCGCGGTTCGCTCAAGCTTGAAATTCATCCACGACTTCTTCATTCTGGGCGAGCTTGTACTGTCGATTCATTCTACACCTCGTGTGTGATGGTGAGGTACTCGTTTCGCCCTCGATCTTCACCTGACAACGTATTTCCGATCGAGCGAGTACATCGACAATGTGTATCCGTCCATTTTAGCGTTGCCTAAGGAAGACGACACGTCATGCGTCTGCCATCGCAAGTCTGTGGCTAGGGCCGCCATTTCCGTCCAATTGTTCATGTGTTTGTTCCTAACGAACCGACGCTTGAACACATAGTGCATAACAATATTTACATCGTTTATCGGTCAGTACATTTTGGCGCATGACCATGTTTTTCGGTGCACTTTCTGCATTTCCGTATCGTGTTTATGTGATAACTCAAGTGTTGGCGGCACGGCGTCGATCACGAGGTCTCTGTTTTTCCAGCCACAGAGGCCGCAGAGAAGAAATCGTTGTAACCCATCGATATAAATCTATCTTAGTGGCGAAAAACGAATCTTGAAGATGCTCATTCATGAGTGATCGTCATCTTCATTTTATGCTGGGGCCCAATGAAATAGCCGAACTTACTCTACAACATGCCGGATCGCTTGACCCGTCATATCTCTATGGATACGTTCGATCGGTATTATTATCATATGCTTTCTATTTCATGCGCCAATGCTATGTGTCCTAATACCATTCGCTATCTCAGATTCGTTCGGCTCTGTCAGAGGTTTACTCACTGATCTCGAAAGGGAGCGACGGAGCCGCACGTTTTTGACGAAAAGCAACTTCTGCAAATGAAAGGATAGACTGCGGGAGGCCCTTAAAGAATGGTTCAGGATTGTGCAAGACTTCACTCCCTTCATATCATTACCAAACGGTGTTAAAGGGCAGCGCTCATCCTGATGTAAGTTGATTTTTAGTAAAAGCAGAGAAATGAGAGAAACATATAATGCAGGTGTGGCGAAAATCCACGCAAAAATAACGAGAGTCTATGGAAGTTTAAAGTTTTCATTGTTGTGACGTCACATGCGAGCAGCTCCCCCATATGTCTCGTAATTAGAATTCTATAAAGCTGCCCGTTGTTCTCAGAAATTTGGAAAATTTCGATATATTTATCAGAAACGTGATTTCATACAGGACCTTCTATGAATATTATTAATTATAATGAAAGCATAAAACATGGCACTTTATGGAGATCATATTGACATGTGGGGAGCTGCTCGCATGTGACGTCACAAATTTAAACTGAAACTTATTATGTATTGGATACCACACCTTCATTACTAGTTTATTATTTTGTGTGGATTTTCCCAACTTTCATTTGTTAGGCCTATATTCTGTCATTTTTCTGCTTTTATTTGAAACCAACTTGGCCGGTAAAAGTGAACTTTTGGTTTAAAGTACTTTCAAATAGGTGTTGCATTGAAAGTTGAGATCCATTATGTAATGGGACATATTCGTTTTAATGAAAAAAAAACTAATAACGATATGCTACCAGATGATTGTTCTCTTTCTGTGAGTTTCAAATTTGCTCAAATTGGCAGAACAAGCTATGTGTAAGTTTGGCTGACAGGCTGAAGCGCTGCTGTCAGTGGCTGACTACTGTACGCTAATATGCGTCAAGCTGTGCTGAAAGCTGCGTGACCTTCGGCCATCGCTGACATCGACACATTTAGAACTAAAGCGAAAGGCCGGTGGACGGGCGTCTGCTTTTGGAAATTTTGGATTTAAACCGTCCGGATTTTTCACCAAAACTAGTATTTACCCAAGATTCTATGAGAGGTGTTTATTTATATACCAATCTTTACATTATGAGTGATTTAAGCTGATTTCATTAATTTTGCCGTATTTTTGCCTGCAAATCCTAAACCCAATCTTTAAAGGACATTTCCGTTTTTATTAAAGTCGATCCCTCGAATCCTGTCTGTCTGCGATAGTCCATTTATTAGGATGATACTAACTTATACTTAAGCCCCCACCCCGGTTAATTGTAACTGAATCAATTGTAGTTACATGCAGGACTGTCGGAAATTCAGTGCTGCAAAAATGTATGACGGTGTGTAGTAATTTTCATAATATAATACTGCAAGGTTTATCAAAAAGATGACCCCGGTTTCAAATCTATGACAATTCTTTGATGGGATAAAAATTCCAATCTTAATACGAAAAAAATTTGGCGTTGAAACAAAATTGCATTTAAAAAGTCACATCAACACCTGTTAGCGACCTAGAAATCTCAAGACATAATATATAATATTCCTTTTCTTTTGCATTGCCATTACGAACGCATTGCAATCCGTGTATGTTCAAATTGGGTAGAGTGATTAATTTCCAGAACAAAAGTAGGTGTCATGAAGTGGAACACCCGTATGTATGATTGTAACTGTGTCGTAAAGAAGGGACTCCTGAAAACATCCATAGCATACATTAAGTGCTTGATACTTCAACCAACCAATTTTTACCTTAGTGATGATAGTACGTGGCAATCTTTTTGGCATTAGAAACAAATTAATAGCACCAACCAGTCCATTAGATTAATCATTCATCATCAATCATCACTTCTCGGACACTTTCGGAGTGTAACATGACCTTTTAGATTGTTATGAGTTATAACTATTAAATACATCATAAACTGAATTGTATGGCGTCGTGTGATTTTGTACTTTTGAACCTTGTGATTTCCCCAGTACCCTATATTTTTTTTATTAAAAAGCTCCCTCCTCAAGTCGCGTTGACTTCATAACAGTCTCATCAGTTTTCAACTATTGCATTCGCTGGGATACAACCCAATCAATCGAATCAAAGCAAGTTGGCAATAGTCTTTGGAAATAAGAATCAGGATCTACAATGTAAATGTAATTGAGAACTGCTTTCAAAATGACGTCAAATTTGTCAACGGAGAGAACTTCGATTCCTGCATCCATATCACTCTGGGCGCAGGTCTCTCTCTTTTTCGTGTTCAGCTTGTTAACTGCGGTGAATTCTCTTTGTTTCCTATCCATCGTCGTAGCAACCATCAAGAAAACCACATTTCGAACAGTTACAAACTATGTCGTGCTTTCGGTTAGTGGCAGCCAGCTCGTTATGGATGTAACCCTAATGGTTTCCGCGCCTTTTCTGCTTGACGTATGTCGATTCCAAACAATGAGCGGAATCAAATGTTTCAGTGCTCTCGCTTTCGGACTGGCAACGAACCTGCTTTGCAACACCACTGTACTTTCCTTGGACACATGCTTTAAAATAAAATGGCCATTTGTTTATTCTCGTATCGTGACACAAACGAAGGCAATCTGCATTCTTGTAACCGTTTGGATATGGTCTCTTTCAGCCGGTGTCTTGAACCTCATGTGTGTTGAATTTGAGGACAATTATGACGGCGATTGCCTTATTGCAAGCGTTTCGATAGAGAGTCACATAGCTGTGTTGATCAACTGGAACATTACCACCGCGTTCCTCATATCTGTGACCGTTGTCGCCGAAATTCTGGTCATCTTTGCGGCTAGAAAGCAAGCAATCCAAATTCGTGACCAAAGGAACTCCATTGGGCAACAACCTTCTACGTCTCATGAAAATACCGTTGTCAATCAGCCAGCGGTGCTTTCGATGGTCCAAAATGTTGTGCATCGCCTGATACCGATGACACCAAAAGCGGTCATTTGTTTTGTAGTTTTTATCAGCAGCATTGTTTTGTCGTGGTTATGTCTGACGGTACTGTTTAACATCACTTTGATGAATGATGGACTGACGGTAGAAGCTTTCGCCATATGCATCGTCATGAATTTCAACCTCTCCGGATATGGGTTGTTGGTGTACACATTCAAAATGACAGAATATCGGGCTGTACTTGTCAAATTTAGAGATCATTTAGTTGCTCACGTAGTAACATGTCATCTGTTTTGCTCTCGACCGTTCAGGCGTTGGTTTAACAAAGGAACATAATTTGATGTTCTGTGCTCATGTTATTGGAAGATATATTGAACATTTTGTTTCCAAAATTGTACTTTCGAAAACACAGTTATTGTATATACAAGGTTCATTTCCAGCCTCTAAGAGAGTTGATCTTATTAATATAATGAATTTTCTGCAATCAAGCGATCTTGATTTGCACCAGTATTGTTTTCTACTGACTTCATACTGTCCTTTACGACTTAGCTTTCAAAAAGTGTCAAAAAGATGTTTTTTTAAAGATTTTAAGATCTATCATCCCCTCATTGATATTAAGAACAGGAAACATAATCTTGAGCAAGAAACTGTGAACGATTACAGAAATATTCAGTTTCAGAATGTAATCAGTGTTAGTATTTTTAAGTGAGTGCACATGATTTCGAAAAGTGACAAGTAACAAACTGGGATAAAACGTCGTGCAAAATGAAGTATTATTGGGATTATTCTATGCCACCGTTACGTTTTTGGTAGAACATACAAAATCTGAAAAGCTATATAGTAGTCGGGAAGAATGCATACCTCAGCAATTTGTAACATATTTTTTGCCGTATTAATTCACACAAGTAAATATATTTGATTGTCATAAATTGATTTCATTATGTATCCTTAACTTGTGAACGGCAATATTCGAAAAAATGTATTATTTCATTTCAGAGCTTGATATACATGCTACACGTAGGGCCTACTACGGTAAACGTCTGCATGTCTTTGAAATTACAATGGAAATTTTACCTCATAGAATGATCGTAAAGTTCAAATTAAATTTATGATATTGGAAAATGGGAAAAATACTCTTAAAGCGAATGATGCATACAGATAAAAGGTTGACCATGCGATTTTTGTCACAATTATCTATATGATCTGTTCGTTATATTCTTATGTTTCTCGCTGATGTTTCAAATTATATGATAAATCTCAATTTTCAGAAGAAGAATGAGTGCCTAATCATCCGCTCATGGAACTATCATACTAAAATTTGGCAAAGGTTTTAAAGTCAGAATATAAGTTTCCAGCACTTGATGTATACGCTGCTTCGTCATTCCTATCGTCCCTAGCATTGTTATAAGTGGATTGTTTGTTTTGTTTGTTTGTTTTATTTCCCTCATAAACAGAAATATACAAAATATACACAATAACTTGAAAACTTAAAGAAAATTATATACAACCATACAGAAATAAGTACATATATAAGGATACTGAATAACACTACAGGCTCGACTATATTACAAACGTAACATATACAAAATAACATAACAATAACATAATGGAAATAGAAGAAAATAAAAAAGAATGGGGGAAGACGGCTGGATGACCCATATTCAGCTGCATTATTATAGTGCCGCTGGTCTTCCATGGGGACCAGTTGGATGGGGGGCGGGGGAGTGAATTGTCTTATGTAAATGGCGGAATTAACATTATTTTATTGAAGGTCTCGAGATACCACAAACTGAATAGGCAAGGGTTTCTATATTTAAATATTAAGATAATTGCAACATGAACCGTAGAAATTAACATTCATTCAATTGGCAAGTGATC
>JZLH01S0612235.1:0-15956 GCA_001188425.1 Eucidaris tribuloides
TATTCTTCCTTTTTCTTATCTCATTTTCTCTTACTTTTTTCTTTTCCTTTTCTCTTATATCTTTTTATCCTCTTTTATATTCCTTGTGTTTCCTTCTTTCTCTTTTCTTTTGTTTCTTCTCTTTCTTTTCTTTCTTTCATTTCTTCTTTTCTTTTCCCTTATTCTCTCGCTTCATTTTTCTTTTTTTCTCTTTTCTCTTTATTCTCTTCTCCTTCGTTTTCTTCTCTCTTCCCACTTTCTTTTCGTTTTTTTCTCCTTTTCTAAATTATCCTTTATACTTTACGACACCTACTTTATGGGAACATGCTATCTTCCTTGATTCTTATACCCTCTTTCGTTTGTACCTTCGTTATATTTTATTTGGGAAATGAAAATACACAAAAACGTATAAAACTGGAATGAACTTGACTGCTCATCTATTCCCAACCGCATGATACAACATACAATAGCATCCGTTGACTTATTCTTACAGGAAGTTATATTTTAAGCAGTAACTCGATGACATACATAGTACCACGCTCAAACTGCCAAAGTGTCAATCTGTGGGCCTCGGATGAAAAGAGCTTTGACTGTGAAAAAGAATCAAATATGCAGGGTAAAAATAATACAAAGACAAAAGAGAATAATGCCTCTGATATGCCGTGAGGTCCGATAATTTGTGCCGAGTAGCAGTCCCAACTTCTGTGTCGCACGCATGCTTCAATGATGAGTCTTATTTTCGCGTATACAATTACCAACTTGGTGCCAGAGCTCTTTCAAACGTCAGGAGAACACTAAAAATTCTTGGCAAGCGACATGAACTGTAACTAATTGCCAGCAGTGTTTATTGTAAGTCTCACTGATTCAAGAAAATGCCAATTACAGTGCTTGGACTTCTTCCACCAGTGGTCCTGAAAATAAAACAAAACAAAACAACGATAGACAAGGCAAAGAACTAAAAAAAACATGGTCATCTCTAACTTTAACAACAAGTTTGTCTTTGAGACCATTACAGTGTAACTGTATGCACCAATTCTCCTTTTTTCGGGGCGAGATGTACTTCTTTGTTGTCAGGGTTAGTGAGAAATAAAATTGTACCGAGACCATTACATATTCCTGACACTGAAAAAGTTTTTGCCAAGAAATTCGAACATAAATAAAAAGTTTGTCGTCTTCAGATAAATTGAACATTAAACTGTATGTACAATCTTTTATTTTTTTTTTGGGGGGGGGCGGCATTGACAATATTTTAATAGCTGTCCAGGCTTAAGCACCGATGAGAATAAAATGCAATGACAAGACCATCATAGAGTGTCGACAACCTGAAAGAGTCGTCCTGCAAAATTCGAAACATAAAGTTTGTCTTTCAATAATGAACATTACAACTGTACTGTAGCAATTCTTTTTTTTTTCTTTTTTCTTTTGGGGGGGGGCGGGGGGGCATGACAATATCTTAATAGCTGTCAGGGTTAAGGCACGATGAGAAAATAAATTAGTCAATGACAACACATCACTAAGTTTCGACATTGAAAGTTCTGTAGCAAAAATTGTGTGCACACAATTATGTTCACAATCTTCTGCCCCACCAACTTTTTTTTTTCAATTTTTAAATTGACAATGATTTCTTTTTCATCTTCTTTCCTTGACTACCTTGTAAAACAAAATGAAATATTATATTTCAGTGATAGTGTAAATATTTAATTTCATATTAGTGCAATAAAATCAGAATTTGAACAACAAAACATACATATGATACTGATAAATGATGATCAGTTAGTTCAATTAAAAAAATCAATTTAATTTGAAAAATATTCTTACTTTGACATGATCTAAACAATAATGCAATTTTTGTTTGCTTCCACAATATTAAATTAGGTAAATGTGAATCTGAAGGTTCCTTTTCATTTAAAAACAACAAACGAGCATACCATTTTCCCCCTTATTATTTTATAAATAGTTCTCTATTTTTATTTTACATTAGCAGGTTATTCTCAATTCAGAGGAGTGTCGATATACTTTAAGAACGGGAGAAAACATTAATGCGCAATGCGCGAAGTCGTATCGACATGGACGTAGAAACTCGTGTACAGGGTAGCACCAATTCGGAACATTACGAAATGTGATTTTCTCCCTCAATTGCTGTTCAAATAGAAAAACACGGATATTTATAATAATTGCAACTATCCACACAAATAAGTATCATAAAACACAAGTACCATACGCCGAACATCTGCATCTATCTATAATTTCTCGATGTCTTTGCTTGATTCACCAAAACGAACAATCCGCAAACGTTGCATATTTTCTTCACTCGATCAATCGTTGTCAGCTGGCTGTGCGCATAGCCCATCGACGGCATTTCACACAAAAGAGATCTGCAACAGGCGCGAAAGGTTAAACTGATTTCCATCCTCGCAAAATTATCCCGGGCGTCGTACGGAATGATCATCCTACACACTTTTGACGACGAAATATATAAAGATTTAGGTTGATGTATAGCTCTTTTTCAAATAACTTGGCTGTATGTCAGCCAACAAATTGGAACAAACTGACATTTCGGGAAAACATCTGCAATGCTCGAGTTTCGTTGGTCGCTGTGTAGCGACGGGCTATCCTTTTCGAAGACTGAAAGAACATGCTAGAAATACCTGAGCCGCTCCCACTCTCGAAATGGCGGGTGCCTTTTGGCAATAGATCTGCAGAATCACAATCTGATTTTCGGATTTCGCCAGTCTTCCGCAGTGAATTGAAATGTTTTTGGGGGGAGCTAGACCGGCGACTCGTGTGGGTCACGCAACGCTCGTTCTATCATTCTTAAAACATGTATGTTTTACTTATTTTCTACTTGCGTTTTATCTTGGTGTTGTAAAAAAAAAATAAAGCATCTACCATTTTCGAAGAGGAAGTCTAGATTTCTTTAACAGACTGGATTATTAATGTATCTTGCCACAGCACATATTTCACCCCTCTAAGAAAACAGTTGGTAAGTTACGCTATCTGAGCCTCAATTCAGTAACTCGCACGGAATGTATCGGAGCCTGATACCTGCCTACTGACTAACAGCATACAACATTTATTTACCAGTGTGACTGAGGGGGTTAAACCTGTGTTATTTTTCAGTCCTTGGAAAGTTCAAAGGTTTTTAACCAAATGACTAACCAGCTAAACATTTCATGTATTCATGTATAGATGCAGCAGAGGGAGTAGTAGCTTGGGGGCCCTGATTCTCACTTCTCACAGAATGGGGACAACACAATGAACGGTCCCGGCATAACATTCATCAAACTGTCATTCCTATAGGCGCCAAGTACCCAGTGTGTCTCCAAACTGGTATGAGAGCAATGGTTTGCCCATTGCAAAAAATTAGACAGTCTGCTCCCCAACCACCCTTTTGTGAAAAAAAAAATTGTGTGAAATTGTTTGCAATTTTCGTTTGTAAAAAGCTCTGGAATTATTATTACCCAAACTTTCTAGAACAGGTACAAACTCTCTGTAATTTCATTGAAACTTCCCCTTGATTCTGTCGGCATACTGAATGCATTTTAATTCAGTGCAGTAATTGCAGTGTGTATTGAACAATTTGGTGATGTACTTGAATGTGTGTGCGTTTGTATGGCTTTATATTCCGAAGACCAATGCTTGAAATTTGATCAAACAACCGAAGACAAATTCCAATCTGAGGACCCGAAACACTCGTCCTCAGAAGTAATTATGGTATTTTCAATCTACACCTAATACAACATTCTTACAGGTTTTGGGTGATGTCCACAAATGTATAGTAAAACACGTTTATTAGTGTTTGCACATGTGTTTGGATGGTAGACACACATCCTCTGACTGGAATCTGTCCTCGGTCGTGTGGTCAAATTTCAAACGCTCGTCCTTGGAATATTCTCCAGACATGGTGTCCTCGGAAGACATTTGTATTTTCAAGGTCCTTGTATACTGCCTATACCAGTATGTGTGTGTGTGTTTGTGTGTGTGTGTGTGTGTTTGTGTGTGTGCGTGTGTGTATGTATGCATATGTGTGTGTATGTGTTTATGTGTGTGTTTGTGTGTGTGTGTGTGTGTGTTTGTGTGTGTGCCAATTTGTTTTTATTTGTGTAGTGTAAAGAAGTGCAAATGTCTGTGAGCTTTCTTGTGTGTGGCAATTTAAAGATTGTAATGGTGGTGTATACTTTACAGTGTGTATACTCATTCACCCCTGAACACCCCTCAGAAGGAAATGGTGCATATCTGATAAAACATTTGTGCATTTGAGTCTTTGATATCAAATCTAGACTAGTTCCACCCTCCACGTCACGCCGGAGAAACTTGGTCACAGATGGGTGCGTTGGTACACTGAAAATATTAGTTTTGACACGGCAGTTTGGCCATAGGTAAACATTGGTGAGACTAGAAAGATTTCGGTGGGAATATATGTTCCCCTGTCATACATGTATGTATCCATAAAGTGGTGGTATGTACACTGTACAATGGATAGGAGCATCTGTCTGCGATGACAAGGTGCTAATAACTTAAATCTTGAAATGCCAGAGAAATTGCAGCTCTATGGACATTGTGTGTTTTGTGTGGTGCATATTTCCACCTTTGACACTGTACAAGTTAAAGGGCAATTCCAATCTAATAACAAAAATGTTTTGAATGAAAGAAGAAAAATTAGTGGACAAGATTAGATAAACTTTGAGAAAAATCAGAGAAATAAGAGTAAAACTATGAATTTTTGAAATTCCAAAGATCATTACTAACATGGCATTATTGTGATATTCACAGTGGACATCCGTCCATTCGTTTCGTACACAAAACATAACTATATCGTGGGTTGTCCAGCAGAAAGGCCCTAGCGATATGTTCCCGGCAGAAGGGCCTTAACAGTATTTTTTCTCTGATTTGTGAAATATTGCCTTATTTGATATTTACACTCAACAGACTGACCGAAGGATCTAAAAATATCACACTACTTTGATTTTATGTGAAAAAAGCCAATTGATACACGTTAGAGACAATTTAGTGTTAAGGCCCTTCTGCCAGGAACATATGCTAGGGCCCTTCTGCCATAAATCCAACAATATTTTCAGAAGCTCTGGACACTCCTTTACAAAGGAAATGAGAAAAATGTTTGTATGAATGTTACAGAATTAAGAAAATGCTTTTTTTTTCCCGGAGAAAATTGAAATAAGGTTACATTTTTGTGTACAAAACAAATGGAGAGCTGTTGTAAGAACATTTCAATTTTGCCAATTTCTAATGATTTGTAAGAAATTAATTAAGAAACTAATACCTTGATTCATGTTGACCTGATTTTTCTCAAACTTTGAGTGAAGGTTTGCCCATTTTTTCTGCCTGTTTTCAAAGCAACTACTCCTCCTGGACTTTCCCTTTAAGTTCCCAAACAATAATGTTGTGTGAATTTGTCATACTATGTGGCACATCTGTTTGAAACTGTCTGGCATACTTTGGAAAATATCTCATATTTTCTTTTCTCACTGTTTTGGCGGCATTGGTCCAGGATTGCTTCATAAACACCAGTTGTTCTTGGTTTCGGAACAACTGTCGATGGCTGCTTTGACACGACAACCAGCGGTGTTTTGGTTTTCAGTTGGTCTGTGTACACGTACCTGGTTGTATGTCTGTCTCCTGTTTGGGTGTGCGGTTTGGTCTACGAAGGAAATAAACAAGTTTTATGAATTACGATCGTCGGCTACTCCTGGGGGGGCTGAAAAATAATAATCAGCATTAGAAAAAGAAAGAAAAATAAGTGAAATTCACCAAGACAAGAAAATGCAGAGAAAAGTCAAAACATGTATCAGACAAAGGAAAATATAGTTGTATTGAATATTACAAAAAATGAATAAAAGCCATTAGAAAGAAAGGAAAAGAAAAAAAAAGAGTTATAAGTTATATAATTTATTTAGCGACATCAAGATATCGCCGACAGCTGTAAGGATAATTAAAATAAGGCAATCACAAGCTCCCCCCCCCAAAAAAAATTCTATTTAAGTATATCGGGGTGAATTTGAACATTATGGAAGCTGTGGACATGTCAAATAAATGTACACTCATTTTATACAGTTTATGTTCCTAGAAAAAAAAAATTGATAAGAAAATAACTTTTAAATGAGTGTACCTACTGGAACATTTTTTTTCTTTAGTGTGTCCAAAGTCGCCCCCTACTAATAAAAACATGCATGTGATACTTGCAAAAGGAAAAACACACAAAAAGTGACAACACACTCCAGGGGCAGATCCTGGATTTTTAAGGGGGGAGGGGGGGGGGACAAAAACAGGGACACTTTTTTTTGGGGGGGGGGGTTGGTGAAAAAAAAATAGTTATCAGTCCCAGCAATGGGTTGTATGAGGTGCAAAGGAATGGCAAAAACAACAACATAAAAAAAGAAAAACAGTGGCCGGGAAGGGTGGGGGGGGGGTACAGGCCGAATCTTTTGGCCCTCCTTGGATCTGTGATGGACACACTCTCATAACACTTGAACTACAAGTTGTGAAGGATAATTGAAATAAAACAAATCTCATCCAAACCAAAATAAAGGAAAGCGTGGTCGTAACACTCCAACTCGCTGTCTCCTGTCGTACATTCCTGCGATTGATACACATCAACGCTAGTCTTTTTTAAAGACTTGGGAATATGCTTTAGCTTGTGCATCGGTGATCCAACATGTCCTCCGGCGACAGTTGGTCCGTTGACAATATCTCAGAAGACTAAGAGTTAGGGTTAGGGTTGTCATTGGATTTCTAGTTCAGAATGGGGTTAGGGTTAGGGTTGAAGTCAGGGTTAGTGCATGAAATCGTTTGAGCAATTGTCACCGGAGCAAATGTCAGATATTCTATGCATCACTTATCTTTAGTAGTCTTCTCACTATACCCAGAAATGTAACTACTTTTTAACCGTTATAGTACCTACTGTATTAGATAGTCACATAAAAATTGTAGAAAATTAGGGGTGGGACTGTAGTAAAGGCTATAATGGGCCTTTACATTTTTGGATCATTAATAAGTCCATGGTCTAATGTTTTACGAGCTGGGATAATGTGCTTTTTTTCAAATTCGTCACGACTTTGGCAAATTTACCACACAACCTTGGACACTTTCCACCTGCCAAGAAACTGAGTCCCGAGATCAGTATCTCGCTGGTTAGAATGAAGATATATGTCAGCTGATAACGATCCACTCACAAAATCTTAAAGGTTAAGTCTAACGGCTAAACGGTGCTTCATTTTAAATCATGAGAGCATTATTACTTATTGCAGTCATTACCCAGTATCATGACTCCAAGAGTTTGTTCATACCATCTGGGTGTATTGACATACTTTTGAAGAGAATGAAAAGAAGCGACTAAAGCACAGAGTGCACATAGAAGACTAACCTGTAAAGCTGTGAACTGACTAAGAATCAACTGATATCTGCTCACAGAAAATGATTAATCTTTATTTGCCAAAGAAAAAGTTACAAATACAGAAAGATTGTCATTGTCAAATTTCTGATTATGCATCATATATTTGTGTGCATTTTTTCAAACCTTTTAATCTGTTTATGCATTGAGAAATTTCTTAAATCGATCAACCAAATTGCCTTGAAATGTACACTATCATATTTATTTTAACTCTTTCTTGCAGTAATGTAGTTGGAACTGACATGACTAAAATTGCCCGTTATTATACTCAACTTAGATTTTTTATTTGTATTGCTGTACTATCAAGCAAAACTCATTCTTTAACATTCGTTTAATGCTAACTCTCGCAAGAAAAATCTGAGGCAGCACAAAGTATGGAGACTCGAGAGACCATTGACCAGATTATGGAACCATTTCTGAAGGTGTTGCCACACTTACAGCAAACTGGGTGTGAAGTTTTACTTCTGGAAGATTAACTTCACAAAGTGTGGTAATGTAAACGCAAACTCTGTACAAAACTTCTAGCAAAACTTCCCACAACTTTGTTGGAAATTTCCCGAACATCGAGAAACTTCCCAGAACAATTTAACTGTGACCAGAAAGTTCTGGAAGTTTGTATTGGAATCAAGAAAGGCCCGAGCTGTTTCATTCTTCTTAGAGAGTGGACCTTTAAGTCGGGGATGATACCATCAGAACAAGAATCGGAAAGTGGCAGTGGCCCAGCTGTGGCTGGCGTCCAAGACATTCTCCTAGTACCCTTAGCTTGATGGAGTGTGGGGTTGTGAGTAATGAGACATGAAAATACCAGTACAACATTTCCTTTCATTGAATGTAAACGGAAGTTATGTCTCTGTCATTGATTGTCATTGTCAAGTAAACTTTGTGAAGCAGGGCTAACTTGTGGCCATAATTGTTCTCAGGAGGTATCCATGTCAGCCACCTACATTTTACATTTAAAAAGTGGATTTTTAGATTATAATGATGAAAAAAAGATGAGTCCAAAACTGAAATTTGACAGCAACAAGAAGCAAATAAAAGCATCACTACTCGTAACCACACTGTATGACGCGACACGACACAACATGACACCACACACTACACTGCTTGACACCACATCTCATGACACCATACCACACCATACCACACACTACACCACACTGCACGACACCAGACCAGACCATACCATACAACACCACACCATACCACGCTACACCATACCACTGCACGACACCAGACCAGACCATACCATACAACACCACACCATACCACGCTACACCATACGACACCACACAACACCACACCATACCCTAAACCTACCACACACATCAAATCATACCACACCACACCGCACCACACTACACCATACCCTAAACCTACCACACCACACCGCACCACACTATACCATACCCTAAACCTAGACCACACCATACACCACACCTAAACCTGTATACTATACCACACCACACCATACTACACCAAACCACACCATACCACACCACACCACACCACACCACATGATACCATACCATACCATACCACAAGGTACCACACGATACCACACGATACCACACTACTTCACACCACACTACACCACACCACACCACACCATACTGAACATGTACAGTATATCACACCGCATCAAATTTTACCACAACTCACCATGCCATACCACATAACAATGCAACATACATGGTACATGTACACATCACACCATACTGCATCCATCCCTAACCCTTCCCACTGTGCACTCCAGTATCAAAGTTCACAGAAAGTTCTTCAAACTTTCCTTTAAATTTCAGCACAAAATGAAACACTGGTTTTGTTTCCCCAGTAAAGTCAAATATACAGTTTTATGCTTTGAGCCTTTGATATAGTTAAAAAACCATGTTTATAATAGCCATGGGCTTTTGTTTGCAACATTGATAGAGCATATCACAGCTACCATCAAACTACAAGACAATTTGAGCGTGAGATTTACCAGGTTGCTAATATTTTGATATAGTCCCTTAATCTCCCAGATTATCTGCCTTGATAGTTCACACTGAATAGTCCGATCAAAGTCTAAATATTGACATCGTAAATAATCCAGACATTTTTGACATCTTCCTGAACTTTCTTTGAATTGCAGATTGTGCTGAATTAAAATGAAAATATTGTGCGCATTTGTGAGCATTTGTGAGCTTTACGGGTCGTGCTGGTCTTCGGGCAGTGTATTTTCGGTGCCATGCCTACGTGAGTTTAAAATCAAACAAACGCCACTGGTTACGACGAGAGAAAAAGCTGTTAATAGGGTCAATGACTTGAACTTGAGCATTGTTCGAGGTCATGAGAAGATAAATAGAAAAGGATTTTGGAAAAAGAAAGAAATATGAAGAACTTTGTTGGAATTCTCCACACCTGCAGGTTTGTACAGGGTTCTGTAAACCTGCCTAAACAATTGGCAAGAAAGAAAAGCCCCGATGATTGATTGAACATCCTCAATGCTAATTCTTCTCTAGCGGGGCTTTTATTTGGATGCGTCTTGCTGCACATAATGGGATAGCGGAAAGAAATTTTTATATCCCTGTCCCTGCATTGCGACTTATTCTATTGATACGTGTATGTGCATGATTACTTGGTTGATATGGGTACTTTCTTGTGATAAGTATTTTATTTTTTATTTGTTTAATTTACATTTTCATTTGTATGTTATCTATGAGGTGATTCCAACTAGCGAATACGGCAAGATTTTAGTTGAATTTTAAACAAAGCTAAAATCATTCGTATTAAAGAAGATTCCTATTAAAGGCCCACTGTCATGACAGAATGAGAGACACCCTCTTTTGACTAAAATCGTTAAAAGTGTGCACTAATGACATCCATAATGCAACGGAAACAGCCATGACAGTGTGCAAAAAATACAACATTTGTTTTCCTCTCACAATCTGTACATTATGGCTCTGCAACAGTCCATGTTGATGAATATGTGTCTGTATTCCAGGACTAGATATCATCCACTCTGTGGTTGAGTTGACCCTTGACAGTGGGCCTTTAAAGCTTCGTCTCTCACAAAGACTTTGGTCAGAAATGTGAAGTTTTATGGGTATATAGACCTTTCAAAATTCAAATTACATACTCTGTTGTTGTTTTATTACATTTGAAATTTACACTATGATTACACACACCTTGACAGATTAACCCCTGTGAATTTTATTATCCAAATTGTTTATCATTTCTCTTTCTTCTGTAGCCCATATTTTGAATCTTTCTTATAGCTGAATCAAAGTTGAGTAAAAAGATTACCATGTCTCTTTCTTCTGTATCCCATATTTTGAATCTTTTTTATAGCTGAATTTAAGCTGAGTAGAAAGATTTTCTCTGTAAGTCAATGACATTTACTTTAAGTAACAAGCGATTGCCGCTGACATGAAATGTACTATGTATGTCAACAATTTGATTAAGATTAATCCCATATGTAATTTACGACATTGCTGCATGGAAAATTGCCCGATTAGCATGCTTCCAGGTGACGAATCCAATAATATGAATGAATATAACGATTCTGATTTAGTAAATGAGTTAAAACTGGGATTATTACTCACAAGTGTCGGGATAAAATGGATGGGTGTGTGCAATCTGTGGAAAGTCATGAAAGATGTTCCATAGGTCCATGTCTTTTAGCTTTTCCTGGATTCTGTCCCCAAATGATCTTTTCGCATGAAAATACTCATTGAAGCTGTTCAGTTGCATGGAGTTCACTCTTTGTTTGTTACGGTATTGGCACGCTGATTTCTATAACATCTTATTTATTGCCAGTGATTTGTATACTTCATTTCATTTTACCTTACATGATTGATCTTGTGTAAACATTGCATTGTGTTTTGATTTAATAATTTTTTTTTGTTTGGTAATCTGTGGGAATGTAGGATCCACAATAATCTCTTTAACTAAAAGGGTTAAAATAGAGAAAAGGGATCATATTTTGGGTTGTGAAGTTACATGTAGTATAGTTTGAGTTGTTCTACATACATGTATCATTAAAACGAAAGGCCACTCTTTGTAACCCTAGATTGTTTCATGCTGATTTCAGCTTGATCAAACAACAGTTTTACTCTGACTATGATGGCTCATTTATAATTTCAGTTTGTATTATTTTCTTTAAATTTTGTTATTTATAAAAAAAAATGTTTTCTTTGTGTGTCAGTTCTATATGACCCCAGTTCAGATCTTCTCATAAAGTCCCTCCCCCTCCTCTCCCAGAATTAAATGTCCCTTTCAGGAAACACTCACATTTCATACTACAAACAACAAATCAGATAAATCATAGATACTATAAATTCAACATTTCAGGTCACAACAAGAGCATTCTGGATAATTCACAGGTAAACAATGTTTGGTTAGATTTGACATGAAATATACTTTTATTTTCTACAGTATTTGATAGCTGCCAATACATATTACGCATAGTTGTCATTCTGAATGAATTGTTCATCGCTCAATTTCAAGTACATTACAAAACATTTCCTAAATGCTTTTTTTTTCAGCAGTTGTACCTCAGTAGATGCAACATAACTTATTGTATTCTAAATTGACAGTAAACACTATGATGTTTATGTTTGAACTGAGGTACAGTCGAAAAGATAATGCATTTTTTTTCTTATACAACAATACAACTTACAAGTAATTCATAAATAATAAATTAAACATTTACTGAAGTAGTCAGCATTGCTTAGAAACTCAACTGAGTTGTCAGTGTTGGAAGACTTAAGAGTATTATAATATGCAATTGTACAACATGTACATGTTTATAAAATACATTGTAATACCTGGGAAGTATGTGAATCAGATCTTTTTATGTTAGCAAATTGAATAAAAATGCATTTAATCTCTATTAAAACTAACTGACAGATAATTATACAGTATAAAAATACTTATGTTCATATAAATTTTGAACTTCAACATACAAATAAAAATACCATCATTACACCTGAAAGTCTTGAATCAAGATCCCAAAACAATTTTTTTTTAGCAAAGGAGTTTTCTTTTTAAAGTTTCAGGGGCAAATTGGAGTATTGACAAAAGAAACAAAACAAATCCAGATTTGATACAATTATTTGTATAGTCCTTCTTAATTTCCTGTAGTCTTTGAAATCTATGCAGTGATTGTATTTTTTTTCAGCTTTTATGTTTTAAGGAGTCTAGCTTGGGAGGTAGGCCCTAAAAATAAAAAATTAACCCCACCCCACCCCCCAAAAAACACAATCACGGTAAACATATCTGAAACATGTTATGAACATGTCTTACACTGATTTCAATGTGTTTTGACAGTATTTAACACTACCGTTGAACAAATGTAATTTATCATATGTCTAGCTTGTTGATTATTCATCACCTTAATCACTGTTCGTGCAGAGACTGAATTAAAATACATATTTTTGTGATTTACTTTCGTAATTGTTCTCTTCCATTGTCACACTTTGTGCTTGGAAAATCAACTTTTATTGTCATGTGCCAAAAAGTTTGATGGATATGTACAACAATAACCCGAAATTAAATTATGTAGTGTAATACACATAAATGGTCACTTCCCATTGCTCATAATTTTTTATGAATATGATTGACTGTATATACTACATGTTTACATCATATCACGCTAATACAATTTGATTATTATTTCATTCAATTTCACTTTCTAGCTTTTTTTGAAAAATTCCATTTAGTAATATATTTCTCTATAAAAAGTTTTATATCACATAATTGATTTGTTTTGTTTTGTTTTATTTTGTTATGCATCCAATTTATACTATTTTAGCTCAGATATTAGATTTTATGATATATTACTATTTATATAACAATAATTTGTTGTCTGGAGTTCTCCAATAGTGAGGAACAAAAGAATAACATTTCACCCATTGACAACATTCCAAAAGATTGTCTTTGGCATGGAGAATAATATTCAAGAGTCTAGACATAAGTTTGGCTTCTTGAAACGTCAACTTAATTTAATTTTATCATTTTTAAAAGTCTTTTTTGGGGGGTGACAACTGGATTTTAGATGACTTCTTTCCCCCTTATTAAATCAGTAATATACAATATATTCTCAATACATTAATTACAAGAGACACAGCTACAATTTCAAGTAACAATATATAATTCTGATTGTAACAGAGGTACCCATGTACCACATTACAAGTATTTAAATATAATAACATGCTCATTTTTTCATATATAGTACAATTTTAAAGTAAGTACACAACACATACATGTACACATACACATAAAGGTAGCACCATTTATTACTCGTTTATTTTGTACAAAAAACCTTGAATACTGCACAAGTGGAAATTATGCAGTAATATGAAAATGAAGCCCAGATGGCTAATGAGTATTGGTAAACTCACAATTCCAGTATGCTAAAATAATGATTTTTATTTTTTAAAAGTTATCTTTCCTGTATTCTACGTGAAAGAAAGTTTGTAAAGATCATGGACTGATATTACTGGTCCCTTGAAATTGCATTCTTGAAGGAAAGAGCAAATTGACCCTTTCGCCAATATGGCATTCAACAGTAGAGGGTGCACTTGTCCAAGAGAACTCACATCAGACAAACCTTTCTGAATCAATTGAAAAACCCATAAAATGACAGGTATAAAGTTTGTGCTGTACATATGTACATACCCAATAATTTCTGATGCTACCGGTAAAAGTCATATGAAATTCAATGCAAATTTGTGACATTCTGGCCTGTTTTAGTGAAATTATGAAGTTTGCAGGTCTAAGCCCCTGAATGATGGCGACAGGGAGAATTAGAGCTGAAGTCCAGTATATCAACACTCTAATTTTTTTTTGGAATAATCGTTATTGTATTCTACCTGAGAGACTGTCTGCATATGATCATGGACTGATATCAGTGGATAAAGGGAGAAGGAGCCAGCAACTAACAGACATAAATTAAGAAAAAAAAATGACAATGTGAGTATTGTGAGAATTACGGTACATGTACATGGTGATAAAGACAGCCTAAATAAGGGGTAGTGTGTGATACCCTCAGCAAGGCCCTATAAATTAGTTAATTTGTGTTTATTTTACGTCTTTTCAAGTTTTACCCTGGGACAAAACTTGCCGAAACAGCTGTAGGGGGAGGAGGTTTTCGATTCAAACAGTGCATACATTTACGATGCGACTAACACACATTGGGTGGCATGCTTCGGCCACGCATGGTCACCTCCAGACCTGTGCACGTGCGATCTGATTGGTTGGCGAGAACTCAAATTTTTTCTTAACTTATGCCTGTTAGTTGCTGGCTCTTTTTTGGTCTTTAGGAAAGTACAAATTGGAAAACATACATGCCAAATCTTTTCTGCAAGCTGCTCAAATAACGTCGCTTGATGTCCAGCATAGAAATTGCAGTTTGCGTCGGCTTTGTGAAGACCAATTCTTTTTGCAGGCTATGAACATGTTTTAATGTTGTGTGCACAAAAAATTAATCTTGTGAAAATTTCCACTTTTGCAGTTTTTTAGTCAGCCAGTGGCAGCATAATTTTCCTACAGTACATATTCTCTGAATATTTTGCAGTTGTTTTATTTTCGTGAATTTTGTGACTAAACACACACAAAAATTTGCAGTTCCTTATATTTCGGTAGAAAGTGAATGCAATTACAATCAAATCGCCTCTGAAAATCACAAAACAGCCCTCAATATGGTTCAATGTATAACATACTAAAATCACTAAATTAGGCTGGCTTGAAAGTAGCCCTGAAAAATAAAACGTAATTTTCTGCCCCAGTTTCACAGTAATTATCTCTGGGCTTAGCATAGATCAAATAAAGATACAACAGTGACAACCTGAACAAAGCTCAATTACATTTGTTAGTTTTGGGCACATGATTAATGATTTTTGGTGTGCACCTAATGTAGGCCCAGTTAGATTTGTGGTCTTTGTGTAAGGCCATCAAACAAAGAAATTTTGTTGTGTGCATGAAGTCATACCAATTATTTTTAAACATATTCTTTGATATTTTAAAACTTTTGCCATTTGATACTTGGTCATTATACATACCTAATTGGAGGTTTGACTAAATTTTGTCTTTGAAAAATCCATAATAAATTGTAACATAACAAATACAAACATATACCAGTAGTTTAAAATAAATATTGATTTTATCTTACAAGCATGAAAGTCTTTATTTTACAGCAAAGATTATATAAATGTTTTTACATATCAGTGAGTTTATGAAATTATTGACAAATAAAGTCATTTCAGAAGAAGTGGCTTATAACAAAGTGGGTTTTGAATGAAAAAGATAATACTTGTAATATGATTCACTGTGAAATGTATCGGACCTATTTGTTAAAATTAAGTTACAGAAGGGTACACCAAGACATTCATCAGTCATTTGAAATACTAATTACCATTGAACAGTGCACAGGGCTGCCACTCAAAATTTTGATTTCCCCCTATGCCGCATGCGTATTTTCCCGTACGGACACCACTTTTCCCCTACACCTAATTAACCATATTTTCCCATACGAACCTATGCTTTCTCCTACAAAAATCGAATTTTTCCCTAAGAAGGTATGTTTTTCCAT
>JZLH01S0612254.1:7049-21800 GCA_001188425.1 Eucidaris tribuloides
AACTAGCATAAATAACTATTTTCAAAATTTACCTTTATTAAGTAAAAGAAAAATAAGCGTGACTTATTTCCGTCCGACATGAAAACTGGCATGTCGGACGGAACTTTGTGAGATTCAGCACATTTTACACATACCGAAGTACATGTACATTGTGTGTGTGTATGAGTGGTCATAACATGCATTTACTATTTAAACAGCATTTGAACAATTACATATTGTCTTGATTTATTGCTGCTGATCAAGGATTACAAGGTGAAAAACCTGCACTAGTGAAATTGGGCGATTGTCAAACAATCATCGCTATGGTTGCCTCAAGTCAACTAAATTCAGCATACAATATCATTCCTTGGAACAGATGGAAGTGGGTTGACACTGTCGATATGATTTGACAGGGTATGATGCTTGTGGAAAAGAGGAATTCATCTTCACTCTGGGGACACACTTGGTATTGAAAAGACTGCTTGATCCTTTGTAAGTTGTCTTTCCATGTATCTAATCTGAAGTACTTTGGAAGGATCCTCATTTAGGACAATACTCACTTCCATCTGTTCTTCTTCTACTTGATCACCAAATGTGCACATTCTGCATATCTTTACTTAGATCCTATTACTACATGTATGGGTGAAAATAACATTTGGTAGGGTATTTTTTGGAATGGGGGTGGGGGTGGGGGGGGGGTAATTTCATTGTAACCAATTTTGATGGATGTTATACTGATGGTACAAAAGGGGCAGATGTTGTGTTGGAGTTTGAAAACCTTTTGCAAAGTAAGTGATTAAAGAGCCTAAATGGAAGAAACATACCTCATCACATGTACAATTTTTGACATGGTCTCTTTGGAATTCTTATTCTACTGTTTAACAGACAGATAGTTCACATTTAATTTAACTATTATTATTTCAGAAAAAAAATACTCTACCACACCATATCACATGCATGTAGCTACTAGATCTACAGTTTAAAGACAATTTACCATTGGGTCATTCCGTGTCAAATCACCCAAAAAAAAATTAAATTTAAATCGCACCATCTCGGAATTTGTTCATTTTTGGTATACAGGAACTTTGACGAGGGCCAAGCCAAAATTCCAAGTTTTAGCGCGATCCGACGCACGGTTTTCGAGTTATGGCCCGCCCATTTTCGTGAAAATTGCCGAAAATGGGCGTGGCCGCCTAATTTCAAATGACCATAGCTCCGTAACCGATGGACCAAATTCAGTAAAAGAGGTATCATTGGAAAGGGAATGAAAAGGACTATCAGAAAAATGTGTTACTTTTAATAAAGGAGTAATTTTAAGAGCAATGACCTTTTGACCTTTGCTTTGAACTTTGATTTGACCTTGTGGATCATGTGACCTTGAACCAAATTTTGGACATCTGAATCACCGACATTACTTCCACACAAAATAAAAAAATTGAAGATGTATTATTTTCTATTTCACTTTCAGCCCTCCTTGAAATTTGCAAACTACATATAAGAATTTACATAGTAGTCCCATATATAGCTATCGGTGTATGGTTATTGTATGTTAGTGCTGCCAACATTACAAACAGCCCAAGACGTTATTTTGGATGACTGGTGAGGCTGTTATTATGCAAAGATAAGGCATTATATTGCAAACATATAAAGCAATTTTAGAACATAGAATAGTACAAGTAATTAAACCATACATAGATTAGTAATATTTGCTTTCATATTGAAAGGTATCAAAAAATATTTTAAAAACATGTTAATTAATCTTGAGAATTTTTCTTTTGAGGATACACTTTTGAAATATTTCACACATCAGTGTCTAAGATAGAATATTTCCAAGATGATGATGTAAGGGAGGGAGCATTAATCTGACATAAACTATTTTATGGTGCAACCCATGAATGGATTTTGTCTTGCTGGGCAAATGAATTGCTTTGCTAGTCTATCTGGATGCATGAGTTTGTAGTCCCAAAACTCGTTAGAAATTTCATCTATCGAACCAATCAATGGAAAAACATTATATGTGTACATACAATCCATTGACAAATTATTTTCTTCTCTTTATAGACAGAATGAAATGTGCACCAGATCTGGCCCATCTTCTAAACTGTTGAATAAAATTTGTACATGTAAGCATGTATACATACATGGAGGCTCTTTCTACGTGTACATGTACAGGTTTGATGTACAGTATGGTAGATTTGCTTGCTGTGTGGCAAATCTGTGAGATTATCAGAATTCTTACTTTAAAAGAAATCTGTTTTGCTATTTCACAGATGCTTTTGAAATATATTCAGGTGACACATTTAAAAACTTGATCCCAGATTATGTTTTCCTCGCAGAAATTCACTATTTGAGTCTGATCTGTGTATTGGTGATTGAAGGTTAGCTTAATTGGTCCATGTTGCTGCCAGTACCTCCTTAATTTACATGACTTTTTGTACATCCATCACAGGAACTCTTGCCATGCAAGTTGGCAAAAAGTTCTACTCCACTTCTATTATAAAATAATTCCCAACAAACAAAGGATCATTGTTTTTTTATGTAAATGCCCTGCAAAATCATTAGTGTTATACCGGATCTTACAGGTTGATGTTTGCATTCACTAACACAACAACAACACAAATGTTCCTACGGTGACAGTGTTCCAGTGTACCATCTTATTCACTAACCCACACCCACACACAAGAATGAAACTGTCTTCAATAATTAATAAAAAAAAATAATGTGGAGACTGAGATATTAAAAGTTTTAAACTCAAGTCATTATCATCTGTGTTAATATGCTGTAATAATGTATGTACACGTGATCAAAGCACACTGACCCAGCACAGGCACTTATGTGTGGGACTACACAACAAATTTTTATAGAGAGTATGACCACTTGAAGATGGGCTAGAAAGACAACAAAAAATAATACACCTTCAATTTTAATTTATTTTAAAGAAATAAGGTTGGGGATTATGATATCAAAATTCAAGCTCAAGGTCACGTGATCCACAAGGTCAAATCGTAGGTCAAATCAGAGGTCAAAAGGTCATTGCTCTTAAAATTACTCCTATATTAAAAGTAACACATCTTTCTGATAGTCCTTTTCATTCCCTTTCCAATGATACCACTTTTACTGAATTTGGTCCATTGGTTACAGGGCTATGGCCATTTGAATATAGGCGGCCACGCCCATTTTCGGCAATTTTCACGAAAATGGGCGGGCCATAACTCGAAAACCGTGCGTCGGATCGCGCTGAAACTTGGAATTTTGGCTTGGCCCTCGTCAAAGTTTCTGTATACCAAAAATGAACAAATTTGGAGATGGTGCGATTTAACCCATTGGGTGAATTGACACGGAATTACCCATCAGTGGAAAGAGAAACTTTCATAGATTAAAATGCAGTGCGAGATGGTATAAAATGATACTTCTGTTAACCATTACAGTGATAGATATGGAACGCGGTGCACCGCGCCAGTCAAATTTCACATAGGAAACACGGCGAAAGTTACTTCAATAGCAGATGCGACAATGTTCTTCATATGGTCTGTAGTCAACCCGAAATTCCTGATCCTGGAATGTTATCAATGCGTTTGCAGTTTGGTACATGTAGCATGGTCCAGGGAACTCGCATTTGACGAGTCTGCCACGCCGCGAGAGTCTTTTTAATAGGGTGTCTGAAAGATTTCAATTTTCACAATTTTTGTACATTCAGATTTATTTTGTTTGCATTTTTTAGTAAACATGTAGCTGAGGAAGGCATGTTTCAAATTTGGGAACTAACCAATGTTCTTATCAAAAGATATGTCCAGATAAATTTAGGGTCTTTTTCTTGCATGTTTCCTTGGGATCGGGACAGAAATGTAGCACACACAGTACCTGTTCACATTGGCCATATAGCTTCATTGGATAATACCACAGATGAAGGGCAAGGGGTACATTGAGAGCCCGGTGAAAGTTTATCCTGCTGGATATGAGAAAAACAAAGTGTACAGGGGGATTCCCCATGTTTGAAATATTTTTCATGTAATTGGACTCAGCTTGATCACCAATACTGTGGAAATGATGGGGCAGAGAAGGTTTGTTTGTGTTTTCTTGGTATGAACACATCCATTATATTCAAAGTCCTTTTGGGAAAAGATGGAGCAAAGGATAAGCTTTAATTTGATACCAAATTCAAGACACTTTTACCCAGGATAAACATTCGGCGATGTTGAAAAGGTGAGATTTGACAACCAAAGTATGACCATTTATTGACTTGTGCACACAGCAATGGGATTGTGCATATGTATACACGTATAGCAAGAAAAATGTGATAGGCGTGCAGACACCCTATTCTTAAATAGCCAGTTAGATCTAACCAACTAACGTTAGGTTTGGACGCGTAAACAGCAAAAATATTGGTTCATGAAGAACCTATAAACTGTTGGTAATTAATCAAACAATGTTACGAAATAAGGAAAGGTTAGATCTATCCTGAAAGTGAAAAGGACTGCGACTGGACCGTGACCCCTGGGGTACTCTCGGTTACGGCGGAGTCATCAGTCGACTCATTATTATTAGGGTGACTGAAGGACAAGTTATTTTTAAATCTATAAGAATTTTGAGGGAAAAAAATTACAGATTTGATAAAAGTAATATTCACATAATACCTCTGTCAAATATATCACTTACTCTCGATGTTTCAATCCGGAGATACAGGCCTGCAAAATTGGTGTAGTATTAGTACAATTTTGGGGGGATGCAGCAGAAAATATGGTACACATGCGACTGCAGTGCAAGATCGCGCTCAATGAACGTGACGTAGTTTGTCAATCAACGTGACACCGCACGTGGACGCTGTGTGCGCCATGCATATTCTGCCCCGCCTCTTGAATTCGCTGATACGGACAAGGGTGTTTTCGGAGTGTTTTTACAATATGATCCGATGTAGCTAGCGAAAAACTAACCACATAAATGGATTGTAGGTATCCGAAAATGTCTAAATCTGAATTGGGAAGTTTCTAGGGTCAACAATCTTGGAATAACAGCGATGTAAATGTCATCGTCGACAGTTTGAACATGATATTTTTTGGAACTACAACTTCCCAGTTTCATGGTAGTATGGAGCAAAATGTGCTTTTTCATATGATACCAAACACTACAGAATTTTCATAGCGTATCCTATTTTAATATCACCTCAAATCTGAGTTTCTGGAAAAAAACCTTGACCTTTTAGTAGAGGTTCCGCGCACAACACACATCGTCCATAGAGCGCCGCGTATCGCGTATGGAAGCTGTTTAGTATGGCATACTATGGAGTGCAAAAAATGACCATCTGTCAGAATGCAAGGTGACCTATTTGTGTAAAATTGTATTCATGACTCTTTAAATTCATAAATTCTTTTGCAAATCCCAGAATTAAAACTTCCATTGCCATTAAAAAGGCCTTATCGGTCTAGATTAATGGGACTAGATTTTTTTTATTGTGTTTTTTGGGGGGCAAGTAAATTTGTCTTTCGGGCAAGTAAAATTCTAAAATGTGATTATTTTACTTGCCCAAAGGGCAAGTAAAAAAAAAGTTAGTGTGGAGCCCTGTTTAAGTGCAAGTTAATTGAACACTAAGTTTTAGATATATTTTATTTTTGGTAAGATTTTTGGATATGTTTTGCTCATTTCATGATCAAAATTTTACTTGCCCTATTGGGCAAGTAAATTTTTGAGTTTTTACTTGCCCGACATGATATTTTACATGTCCTTGCCGTGCCCCAGGCAAGCAGGCAAGTGCTAGTGTCGAACCCTGCATACTGGGTAGTGGATGTAGACACACAGCACACAGTTGAAGTTTTACATGTAACTCAAGCTTCCAACCAAACACAGAAAACAAAGAACAATGACAAAAATAATGATGGCACTGAACACTAAAATTTCACACATATTTTATTTGCTTGTGTTAAGATTTTTGGACATGTACATACATGTACGTGTATGTTTCTTCATTTTGATGATCAAAATTTTACTTGTCTAATCAGGCAAGTAAATCTTAACATTTTGATCGTCTATAGCACTTGTCCAACATGAAATTTTACTTGACCTGGGCAAGTGGGTATAAGTGCTACTGTTGAGCCCTGTAGTAGTAGTATTAACACTAATCAATAGTGATAGTAATAATATTAGTGTAGTATTAGTATTAGAAGTAGCAATACTAGTAGTACTGTAGTGGTAGTGGTACATGTAGTAGTAGTAGTAACTGTAGTAGTAGTAGTTAGTAGTAAGTAGTAGTACACATGTAGCTTTGTAGTACAGGCAAAGTGTTCCAATTTTGGGAGCTTCAGCAGCTCAAGTACAACATTTGAAAAAGTGTTTTATTATTTAATTACCTGTACTTTGTAAAAATGTAGCCATGTTACATGTCTTAATATTCAAATATTTTTCCAAAAATATCTTTTCTAATATCTTCCTTGAATAGTTGAGGCCTATGTATGTGTATAGTCTAATCATGCTTTGTCAATATAAATTTAGTCATTTACAGACATTAATTCCCCAGTATTGTCAGTTGCAGATGGTTTTCGTCCTTGGTTGACGTGCCCACATTTTGTACACTTTTAGTGTAGATCTTCATTTGTATTGATCCTTGGGTTATTCTTGCCAGTGGTCTTCCCATATAGAATTACAGCCATGAAATCAATACCAAATTGTGTGAAGAGTGCTGGTTGATTAATTCACAGTAAACCAGAGGAAATAAGTATGAATGAATTTGATAATCTGTTACTTCAAACATACAAAAACCTTCAAGTTCCAAGATTGTCAAAGTATGTACATGTACGTAGTTTTACATACATACAGTACTCCATATATTTGTGTTTTTACTTGCAAGCTACATGTATGTTGGGGAGATGATCATTTGTTTTGTGCACCCACACGAAATGTACAGCATCCGTGCAGTGGCACAGATGCAGGTACAGCAAATGATACAACATGGCATTGATGTCTAGTTGTCTGCACAATCTCACATGACAAAATTTATTATATTTTGGGTGATTTGGCTTTGATATTTTGGCTGGAAAACCTAGTCAAACCGACCTTATAAAATGTGTGAGGAGTAGAATATTTCACAGAAATATCATGCAGAGAAGACTATCAGCCCGATAGTTTCAGGTAAGCAAGACATTTTTTGGAGGCATTCTGTTACATAAACGACCAACGGTATGTGTACTGTTTTGATGGAACCTTTATTCCACCTATTTGTCGGCAGTTCTTATCAATATTATCAATTTCATTAAGGATTTTCTTAGCAATATGTCGGCAGAGAATTTATCAACGATGTACATGTATGTAGAAAAGTGTAACTTGGTCTTGGTCACTTGCAGAAATAGTTGCCGGGCAGTTGGCTTCCACCTATGTGTGGCATGAAGGACATAACTGATAAATTTTGACTAAGTACTGTTAAAGTTACAGGTGTGTACCTTGCCTCAGCTAAGTCAGCTTTATCCTTCTCACTACTGATTTAAATGAAACTCATCTACATGTAGTTTGCAGTTTGAATGTGACACTAATAGTGAGCTGTTGTTATTGCTCTTAAATTGCTCTGATCAATGATGTCTCATTTAAAAAGAATAAATTAATATTGACAATAATGGAATTGCCCAGGAGTTGTCGAATAATCAGCAATAACATTTGACAAAGTTCCACACTTCCAGTATATTACAATTTAATTCAAAGTTCTTCATCAAGGCTTGACACTAGCGCTTGCCCGGGGCAAGTAAAATTTCATGTCGGGCAAGTTAAAACTCAAAATGTTAAAATTTACTTGCCCAATTGGGCAAGTAAATTTTTGATCATGAAATGAGCAAAACATGTCCAAAAATCTTACCAATAAACAAAAAGAATATGTCTAAAATTTTGTGTTCAGTTAAAGCTTCATGGGTCAATCCACGTCAAATCAACCAATTTTCAGACAATTTGTCACCCGACCCCCTTCAATTTTGTTAAAACTCACACCAAATGTTCCACCAAGTGTCTGACGGAAAATTCTGAAATATTTTGCCCCAAGGTCATACGGTTGCTAAGATATGGCCACGCCTAGCAACCAATGCACACTCAAACAATTGGGCTTTACCAAATTAAGCAATATTTGATGAGCTGCTGTAGCTAGAGAAGACGAGCTGGAGTATTCATTGTCTGGAAATGGAAAGAACTTCATGCCTTTTACACGAAAAATGTATTATCACTCAGATTTGACCTTTGGCTAGTGCACAGGAGGTCACCAAAACTGGCCTTAAGTATCAAGATAAAGTTTTTTGGAGCATGTTTGGAGGTTCATAGCTACAACATTAAAATAGCTTTGGACCAAATATCCTGTCCACTGAAAGACCTTCACTTGCTTAAGACACCTACCAAAAATCAGCGTGATTGTGCGAGTCGTTTTCACACACTGTGCACCCGAATTTTGACTTTTTCCAAAATCAACCAAGGTCAAGGTCAGTTTTCACCCCTTGTCCCACCTAGTAGCAACACCAGTTTTTGTGTATTGGTAGACATTTATCCATATTTTCAAGGGTCACCAAAGAAATTTTGGTACTGAAATGTATAATGCCTCATTAACACTGTTGAAAATGGCTGTGAAAACCATGAAATTGATAGTCTGCGTTCTAAACTGTTCTTTGTTTTTCTCCTTAGAGCAGCAGTCTGGAAGCTTAGACTAGATTTTAGTCTAGAAATTTAAACTACATGGTAGCAAACTCACAGTTCATGATAACTCTGCCTTGAGAATAAAGGTTGGGTCTGGTTGGGATAAGGTAAATAAAAAAAGCAGTCTCTGAACAAGGCTATGAATCTAAAATCAAGGCATCATATATTTTTTTCAGTATTGACTCAATTTCATAGTCTTAGTGCAAAGACTGTTCTTTTTATTTCCCTTCCCCCTAAATTGACCAATGTTTATTCTTTGACCAGAGTGATGTGTATGTGAGTTTGCTACCATGTAGTCTAAATATCTAGTCTCAAATCTAGTCTAAGCTTCTAGACTGGTGCTCTAAGTAGAAAAACAAAGAACAGTCTAGAACGCAGACTATCAATTTCATGGTTTTCACAACCATTTTCGACAGTGTTAATTAGGCATTAAACATTTCGGTAGCAAAATTTCTTTGGTGACCCTTGAAAATATGGATAAATGTCTACCAATACACAAAAACTGGTGTTGCTACTAGGTGGGACAAGGGGTGAAAAATGACCTTGAACTTGGTTGATTTTGGAAAAAGTCAAAATTCGGGTGCGCACTGTGTGAAAACGACTCGCACGATCAGGCTGATTTTTGGTAGGTGTATTAAGCAAGTGAAGGTCTTTCAGTGGACATAATATTGGGTCCAAAGCTATTTTAATGTTGTAGCTATGAACCTCCAAACATGCTCCAAAAAACTTTATCTTGACACTTAAGGCCATTTTTGGTGACCTCCTGTGCACTAGCCGAAGGTCAAATCTGAGTGATAATACATTTTTCGTGTAAAAGGCATGAAGTTCTTTCCATTTCCAGACAATGAATACTCCAGCTCGTCTTCTCTAGCTACAGCAGCTCATCAAATATTGCTTAATTTGGTAAAGCCCAATTGTTTGAGTGTGCATTGGTTGCTAGGCGTGGCCATATCTTAGCAACCGTATGACCTTGGGGCAAAATATTTCAGAATTTTCCGTCAGACACATGGAGGAACATTTGGTGCGAGTTTTAAAAAAATTGAAGGGGGTCGGGTGACATCCATTGGTTGATTTGACGTGGATTGACCCTCATTAAAGACTCTTGAAATAAAAAAAAAAATCACACCTTTTGAAACCCCCAGAATTAAAATAACAAAATGTCCAATGCTATTAAAAAGAAAATTACTGGGAGTGAAAATCAATTTTAATGTTTTTGAATAGTGTTTATCTTCGGGCAATTCATTCGGGCAAGTAAAAATCTGAAAATGATAATTTTACTTGCCCAAAGGGCAAACAGGAAAAAGAGTTAGTGTGGAGCCCTGTCTTCATGGTTTTGAAATTGTAGAGTGTGCTCATCACTCATCTCTTTTTTTTTTACCATTAATTCTTTCGCACATTGGTGATTAAAAATTAACAATATTGTTTACTGAAACAAATCAGGGTGATTTTTTACTTGACGGTATTCGTTTTACTGAGTGGAATGATATAGTACTATTACGTGAAATGTCCTCCAAGTCTTAGATGTGTGTACAAGTCCAGAACCTTGATCATGCCTAACACGAGCCTATGTGTTCTAGCAAAGAACTATTAAAATAAAAAATAATGATTCAATTTGCTGTTTATATAAAGAATTATTTATGTACAACCAGTAAAATTGCTTAAATTTAGTCATCTTTGCTAATAAAAAGTAAATCGTGACACTGTGTGTTGAATTGCTGGCATGACAAGTTGAAAAATTTACAAGTTTAAATCTCTCTGACTCAAGCAAGATGAATTATCATCTGACATTAGTTGTAGACTTTATGAATTATACATACTGTGCAAGAACATGTATTGTCGCTGTGAAGTTCACTTGACAGACTGACACTCATGTTCTGGCTGCTGGCACAATGAATTCTACAATTATATGTGAAGAGATTCTTTCCTGATAATGTGATGTTAAACTGATTCAGAAGTTGAATTTCTGAGTAGAGTAAATGCTGTCATTTTCAACAGTGACTGAAACTTGTTGAAGATGAAACATTATCTTGGATAGCTGAGTTGTATGTTCAAACATGTACATACGTATTACATTACTTCTCTGCACAGTGCACATTCAGGCTTGTTGCTTGTTTTCATTGTGTGAGAGTAGTTGAAAAACACTTTTAGTTTCATTTGTCCTACTTCTGATACATCCTTGTATGTTCAATACTTTATACACAAAATATTGTGCAGGGCTTAAACTAATAGAAGGTCATGGCCTTGGATACCCTAGTGACTGGCCTTGGAAGATTTTTGTGCCCTTTAAATTTCCCCATTTGTGCTGTAATATAGGAATGTGCCTAAAAGTAAAGTGGCCTTGCCCTGAAATTTAAAGACACAGGCTAACATTGTGGAGCTTCAAATGAAAAAAAAAATTGTCAAACTTTGCTATCTGAGCTACATACATGTAGTAGTAGTGTTTGAATAGACAAATAAACACACTAGAATACAAAAGTTTGGAAATTTATGCTGCCACTAGCAAGATATGAATGAATAAACAATTAGTACTCGGGTTGAGTGCAAAATAGCCTAAATCTATACACAGTAAGTCTATGGGAGGAATGGGCAGGTGAATCTGATTTTCACCTACAGTATGATTTTTCACTTTTTTAAAACACTAAATAATCATTTTCAAATACAGTTTTTTCAGGGCTTCATTTTTAGAACTTATCAAAGCAGGGTTGGCCGGTAAATACCAGTATTTACCGGTAAATACCGCCTTGCTATTTTTGACAGAAACGGGAAATACTGGGAAATACTGGGAAATACTATAAAAAAGTCATTTCTTGAAGGATAATAACTCAAAACTGTAGAGATTGTTGTTCAGTAAGTGTGATTCAACACAAAATGCAACAAAAAACTAAAATAGGAGATGGTGGGGAACAAGGGACTGATTATGATTGGTGGGACAAATTTTCTACACAGCCAAATCAATACTAAAAGTATGGAAATTTTAAAATCACCTGCTTTAATTTTAGAAATTTTTTTCAATCATTTCAGTCTGCAAATATCTGAATTGCTCCATAAATCCAGAACACTTAAAATAGCACACCCCATTGACAGGTGTTGATTTTGACGCTGTATATTCAGCAAGATGAGGGCTGCACTCCACAATGTAACACCTGAATAATGTACAGTGTAATACTGTATGTATTGGACAGTATGTAAAATAACACTGAATTAACTTATCAAAATTGAAAAGAGATTTTTCAGTGTCTTTTCATCTGAAATTTATTAGTTCAAGATGGTTTTGTGTAAAAAGACCCCAAATGAACTGCATTAATGGCCTTCTTAGTTGACCTTGTACAACTTCAAGAATACACGGCTCGGTATTGCCCACATATTTCCCAGTATTTCCCAGTATTTCCCGGGAAATTGCCAACCCTGTATCAAAGACAAGTGGAGCATGGAGGATAATGTAGCTCACATTTTTTTAAACTGTGGTCATTGTTAGCCTGTGGCTTTAAGGCCCGTTGTGACTGCCTGCCTGAAAGAAAGAGGAGAAATGTGCAAGAAGATTCTTTATCATTTTGAGTGGATTTCTCACCCTGGAATCGTGGAGTGATGGATTAGTGGCTTCATCCCCACTCTCTTTTCCACAGAAGTCTGCACTCTACAGGTTTTGAAATTACTCAAGTAAATGTAGATTGCTCTATTACATGTACATGCACTGTATATCTGACAATGGCCTGAATGTGTCGTAAAGTGATTTTGCTGTTGTTATTGTTGAACAGTGTTGTGTTTAAAAGGTCATTTTATCCCCAGACATATTGATAAACGTGACAAGCACTTGCCAAATTTTTGGTGCATGTAGTTTGCGAGAAAGGCTAGGCCTAATTATTTTAATTCTTGGAATGCACACATAACTTCGTCGCATCAGCGTAAGAACGCCCTTAGACACGCTTGATTAAAAAAACCCGTCAGTGCAGAAAGGCCCTTATGGAACGCGCACGTCAGTGCATAAAGGCCCTTATGGAACACGCGCGTCAATGCAGAAATGCCCTTATAGGCACATGTGCGCGTGTATACTAACTACGTTACCGTGCGGTCATGCGCGTGTTCCGTTACGGCCTTTGCGCAATGACGTGCACTTTCCATAAGGGCCCGGTAGGGGCCTTTCTGCACTGACGGGTTTATGAGTAAAGAACGTTTAAGGGCGTTCTTGCGTTGACACGACGACTTGCAGATTGTCAGTATGACAAGATTACTGAACGTTTTACAGTGTGCAACAATAAAAAAAATATAAAAACATAACACCACCAACAAAAAAATAACATCTACTATCATCTCAACAAAATTTGAAAACAAAACCATGGTCATCTGTTGAAAGGACATGCTGTAGGTGTGGGGATTTAAAAATAGTTTGAAACAAGCACACTTTCTGCAGAATAGTGTTTAAATTTGACACTATTTGCTTTGTACACTGTACCCTTGATACATGTACTACTCTGCCTGTATTTGCCGACTTGTATAAACCCGACTAACAATTCATGGAAAGTCCATTTATTGATGCAAATTGGTAATACCCTTCACAGAAATAGGGTACCACAAATACAAGGTGGGTCATTGAGTCGAGAAAAAAACTAGTGCTGCTGGATTACGTGGGGGATGTCGTTAACCTTTTCAGTCTGTAAAATTCATTCACAAAATTTCAAGTCATGCGAAACAGTTTGTTTTTATTAAATGATTTATTCAGTGCGCTGTTTGTGTGGTACCATCTAGATCCATTTTGCGTGGGCACGCGGGCAGACGAGAAAGGCACATCCTACAGGATTTCTGGGAAACTGGGGAAAAATATCCTCATTGGGGTAACTGTGTGCGTGTTTCCTGGAAGTCATAATATTGACCTTTTGATATTTAAAAGCATGTATTGCAAATAGAGTAAATTGTCTGATAGCTGTTTATCGAGTTTTAAATTTTTGTCATAAAAGCAGTGAAGTGAAACACGTTTTCAAAGAAGCTGCAGATTTAGGACATGTGCTTATGGTTCAATTCCGTGGCTACTCATACATGTATTGTGAGATCAGATATGTGAGTCAGTAACATGACCCACTAAAAAGTGTTGTGGAACCTGATCTTACGTGCTTTATGAGGTGACATTTTATGGACAAGAAGGGCAGGAATAATAAGGTACATGTTAATGGGTAAGATAAATGTTTCATTTTTCGTGGTGGAGGGAGAGAGAGAGAAGTTTGTTTAATTTAATCTCTTTATTCCTTGTTTCTCTTTTTACTAGGAATCGACTATTGGAGTTGGTAGATTTATTCAGGGCTCCACACTAACTTTTTTTCCAACTTGCCCTTTGGGCAAGTAGAATGATCACTTTTAGATTTTTACTTGCCCGAAAATAAACAAATTAATCAAAAATATTGAAAATGATTTCTCACTAATTTCAACCAACAATGCCCTTTTATAGAATTTGTTATTTTAAATTCTCAAGGTTGATAAATGTGTGATTCATGAATTTAAAGAGTCAAAACTGAGTACAATGAAAAACATAATAAAGAAATTTAGTATTTTAAGTTGACTGAACACAAAAGTTCAGATACATTTTGTTCATTTTTGGTATTAGATTTTGGCATTTTTTGCTCATTTCATAATCAAAATATTACTTGCCCAATGGGGCAAGTAACTTTTAACATTTTGAGTTTTTACTTGCCCGACACAAAATTTTACTTGCCCTGGGCAAGCGGGCAAGTGCTAGTGTCGAGCCCTGATTTATTACATTATAAATCAAGTGATTTAAATTGTGTTACAAGTCAATTTAAAAAAAAATCACTGATTTAACCCGTTGGAGACTAGGTACAAGTTAACTTGTGTTGGGGTCTATGGAAAATGTGTGTTAAAGCGAAATCAAATTATCTCCAACTGGTTAAAATAAAAATACAGTAAAAAAATTGGTCATGTGACGAAAATGGTGAAAGAGAAAAATTAGGACTTGGATTTTTTTTTTCCATTTTCTTGTAAAATTTAAGAAAGTGAAATAAAGGTTCAAGTGATTTAAAAGATGGATTGATTCATATTCTATCATCTACATTAAATCAACTCCTTTTTATATTCATTGGGGAAATGATTTAGTTGATTATATGAAAAAAATAA
>JZLH01S0612262.1:0-13514 GCA_001188425.1 Eucidaris tribuloides
GGACGGACGGAAGGACGGACGCACGGACGGACGCACGGACGGACAACCCGAAAACATGATGCCTCCGGCAACTTCGTTGCGGAGGCATAATGATGAAAACACAAGAAGGAAAAAATTTATCATATCTAACTGCAAAAACAATTTTAGCCCATTGTCTACAGGAACCAGATGATAGTGGATTAGTGTTGTGGTAATTACAGTATCTTGGGGGCAACAGGTTAAGATACCCGATACGACAAAGGGGACAATTTAATTCTTTCTGGATTTTCTTCTGACCTTTGAGGGACCTGCGGTGGTGTAAGAGACTGGAGAGTTTCTTGATGAGATGGAGGTCATGGGCCCGCTTGCTGTTCTTGTCGCTGAGGGCTAGATGGAATGGCACATTGATGGTCCTCAGCAGACCGCTAGGCTCCAGCAGGCCACATTGCAGGATGTGGGGTCGGGTGCGAGAGTCTTGGATGGACAGGCTGTTGAGACCCATGACCCCATAGCCTGGATACAGAAGCCTAGGAATAAATTTTTGAAAAATGTGTTACTGAACAATGACATGTTTGTTTTTGTTTTGTTTCCACAAAGGGATACAAAAATTCAGAGATTAAAGAGTACAAAAAAATGCACATTATTCAATTGGATCGTTTCAATTTTAAGATGAAAAGTGGCAATTAAATGAAAACAACAAGATTATCAGTCAATTATGCAACATGTAATATATGTCCCCACTGCAAGTGTCTGTGTCTGGGATGGCTGTAGTTCCTGAAAGGTCTATACTTAAAACACAAAATTCTGTCAAGTTTCCTGGAAGTTTCCAATTCAACTACCAATCTTATAATACAAACAGAATAAAAACTGGTAGAGAAATAATGATAAACAACCCTTTTAGTGCATTTCTAAAAATGTGGAATTTGCATAAAGTAACATAAATAATGAATTTCAAAATTCTGTTTAGAAGTTTGGATGCTCCTACTACGCACTATCATATGAAACGAACAAAATCAAAATTTGTCAAGAAATAATGAAAAGCAGCAAATTAAATCATTTTGAACACACACAGACACACACACTTATACAGAGCCTGTTTCATGGTCCCCTTGTGAATTTTGTTCTGCGGGGACGAAAATGAATAATTTCTGTGATGTGGCGTTAATGTCATACTTACCGACAGGACTTGGGTACATTGAAGGCAGCCACACGAGGCCCTGCTGTGTATTCCAACTTCAATGATGCCCTCCGAGGGCGTAGATGATCAGGAATAGCGCCACCCCGGGACCGTGACTGGTCCCATGCTGTTCCTTGCTCGTTTGGCACCAGGCTCAGAGGAATCGTTCCCAGGTGGATGTCCTCATGACGTGGATCCATCCACACTGGCATCACGATACCCTTCAACAAAAATTGTATGAAAAGTGTTTTATTTCAGATTGAGTACGGACAAAATGTTTAACATTCAGGGGACACATTTAATGAACACTGTGTTTAAGGGGTAGGTGCGTGGGGTAATGATTTTATGAATAATTATAGACAATAGAGTGACACCACTTACATTTTTTTGTGTTCTGTTTATCACAGTACGTGTACTGCCTTCAAATTTCATATTACCATAGGTTAATGATCTTTTACATATTAACACATTACATACTGTATCATTTTGTCAGTATAAACAAACAACAGTATTCACATTGAGTTCCATCACAAAACTTTTTAAATATTAATAATGATACCTTGATTTACAAAGCAGCTTATATAAATATGTCATCTGTAAGCACTTTAAACTATTATTACACCAGTCATCACATACTGCAAAGTCTAGCAGACACCTGTCCACTCAGGAGATCAGTTAAGACACAATAGCCACAGTGGCAGACTCAAATAATAAACACTAATGTCAACACCAACTAGATATCATCCATACCTTTCCACATCCTGACTGCTATGCCTTTATTGACATCAATGAGGGAGACTCTTCCAAAGCTATCAGTGCTAGCAGCTAACCTCAGACTGGAGCTAGGGTGATGCTGTCACATGACGACGGACATCTGGCAAGCCAAATCTGTGTCATTTCAAATGAATAATAATAATCATAGGTGATTTTTTAATCCGTTTTTCTCGCTCACTTGTCAAAACTAATGCACTACAATAATCCAAACTTTACATCAAATTGTGGTATGAACATAAATGCGGTATCATATTACAGCTAAGAATATATGCTTCTTCCTGAATATATTACCTGATTGGTAGTGAGATTGTCTGGCTCTACTCTCGGTTTGTGCCTGTGGTGCCTGTGAGTCGGTTGCTTGTTTCCCCCACCAAAGCCAAACCAACCCACTGTAAAAGAAATGGGAAAATATCACTAAACAAGAACAGGTTACCTATAATTCAATGTGAATATGTTGAAATATATTTGTATAATTGAAATATGTTGTGAAATTGTATGATTATTACTTGCTATTATATTAACAAATAAAAATCTGGTATATATTACAAATTCCTGGAATAGAGAAGTGATTAAAACAAAACTGATAACAATAAATAGTACCCAGGTGTACCAAATAGAAATTGAAATTTTATGGAATTATTTTACCCAATGTTCTCAACTGCTATGAGTTTTCTGAAATAAACATAACATTGATCAGAGTATATGTCTGAACATATCTCTGGGTGACCACTAATCCTAGCAAACTCATTGTTCATTTTACAGGTAATATCTTCTCCTCTTACCTAGCAGCAGAGAAATGGCTGACTTTAGTTTGCTAGCTACGGCTAATGCCACATCAGAAAATAACGGTTGGGCACTCCCTTGATAGATAAAAAATAAACATTAATGAATCACAATTAACACTTTCTAAGTATATCAAAACATAAAATGTTTGAAAGGTAGTAATCTTACTTTGTATGCACTTTCAACAACATAATTGGCCATTGACTTAAAATTTACTTGACATTGCAGGGAATATCATCCGTCCAATAGAGGACTGAAAACTACATAACTAGAATAGTTTCTTGGTTAGCTGTAAGACAAGAAATCTGTTTTTTGGTATGTTCTCCTTTATCTTAACTCTTTGTATGCTTCAATTGTTAATCTACACTCTCCTTGCCATGCTCCATTTGCCAATTTGAAAAGTAATACATGTCTATTATAAATTTATATCAATGTCCGAAAAGAAACAGTACATGTTATTGTTCTACACAACTCTAGCAATTCCACGGCATGAAATTCTTAATACCGTTACACAGGACATTCCGGTAATTTACATTTTTCTACAATAAAATTAACTCCAAAGTAAATTAATGTGGCACAGCGGGGTCGTGGCACAAAAAGAGTTAAACTCTCTTGAAATACGATCTTACCTCGAGTGCATAGAAGAATCCCAGGAATGGGCCAGCCCCTGCAGTGACATACTTGTTACAAATAGGGGGCGAGGTCTTGACTGATGCTTTGTACCCTCCCAACGTGGATGCGGCATGGAGCTGATCAAAGGCACAGCTGGAAACAACACCTGTAACATGATGAAATAATGTCACTGCTCACATACAACTATGGAGTACCGAAGTGTGATGTCCCTCTAGTTTAGAAATAAGAGTGGACAATGGGGGTATTGGATGCAGCGCATCACAGCTGGTTGTTTCTACCAATAGGAAAGCTGTAATTGCACTGAATTATAGTTTGGTTATTGTCTCCACACATTTCAGAATCAGTTTGGTGTCATCACTTTTGCTCTCTATTAGTCTGGCAGCCAGACGTACTGAATAGACCAGTAAAATACATTTCCCTACTCCATTTATGTCTGGCAGGAAACGATCACATCCCAATTCAGAAAAAAATAAAGGAAAACACCCTTCTCTCAGAAGATTTACGAGTTCTTTTCTGCTACCATTCGGAAATCACGTAATGCAATTAGCCAGCCCCAAGACAAATAGCCTTTCTGGCTCACTGAACAACTCAAGAGACCTCGGAAGATCTGTTATTTGTTATCTGTACATCACAGAGAAATATAATATATATTTTTTTAGGGGGGGGGTGGTATGATGGATGGTTATTGGTTAAAATATTGTTTTGAATGAAAAAGACAATAATTCAGAAGAACGGATGAGTTTTCATCACAAAATTGATTTCATGCATGAAAAAAGATTTTATAATTCTATGATTTTAATAGTTTAATAATTTAAGGCTTTTTAGTTTTTTATGCTTCATTTTCATTTATTTCTATGTTTTATTTTACTAATTAACATATTCTTATTCTTCATTTATTTACCTATTCTATATTTCAGAAGGACCTGATGATAAATAATGCACACTCCAGTCAAAATTTGTATTCTATTTCTCTTGAGTTGCATTATTTGCATGACAATATTTGTATACAGAACAAAAACATTCCATCATGGGAATGGCTGGGGTAATGATTCATGCACTTCCAAACTCTTTCCTCTCCCCTCCTCCTCCCCAAACACACAATCATATCGTGTCTCTTACCAGTGCTGACATGGTCTACTATAGCATCTTGCTGCTGTAGTCCCCACTTCTTGTAGGCCAATGGTGGAGGCTGGATGCTATCACTACCACTAGCAGCAGCTGCTAGGAAGAAGCAGAGATGTATGAGATATAGTGTTACTGACACAGATATCACCAGGGTTCAAGCCAGAGCCATTTTAGTGTTGGGCAACATTGTACCATGCTAGGCCACAAAGGGCACTTTCCGGTTTTAGTTGTGTTCCTAAATGAGCTAAAGGTAGGACTGTTAGTTTGGTGTTAATCACGCACAGTATCACTGGTGTTATTGTAGTGGGAACAAACATGTACTGCTGTATAGACTGAAGCATGTATGAAAAAATGACAAGATTTATACACTCTGAAATTTAGTAAAATCTACACAAAATGGAAACATCTGTGCCAGGCGGCACCGTCTATTTCAGCCAGAATGTCGGTTGTTAATTGTAAGTGGTGGGTGCAGCCACCCGGAGCCGTCCACCATGGCTAGAAGCCTGGACATCACCTCTACAACATTCCTATGTGTTAGAGGAAAACTGTACGATTGAATTTACATAAAATTTATAATCACTGTACCAAATGGATTAAGGGTCTTCTGATCTCTACACACAAACTAATTAAATTTGACTTTATAAGAAGACAAAATTTATATTTGACCTGTAAAGAAAGACCAATGACATCAGAAAAAGGACACTCTTTCTGTTTTACATGGGTTTAATTGAATCTAATTTATGGTTCTTTACCTCATTTTACTGAAGAATCTGTGCAGCCAACCTTGCAAATTCTGAAACTGTGCTATCTCTCATCCTTCATTAATTTTATCAGAAACTGAATTCACAGCTTTGCCATTAATCAGAGGTTAAATTGTGACACAAGCCAAATCAGCACCAAACCTTTTGCGAGCTGATTCCTACATGCCCTCAGCGACTGAAAGAGACTGAATCCGTCCACAGTCACGAGTGCTGTGGGATAGAGAATGGTGACCTCTTCCTGCTGCTCTGCTACCCCAGCATGGCGGGGCATGTCATAGGTCCTCCCTTTCAGCTTTAGCACTGGATCCTCATGGAGCAGTTGAGAAAGGAGTAGAGAACCGGTCTGGATTAGGAGAGAGTAGAATAAATATTGAGTAGATGAAGTTATGTCTGGAATACATATTTATGCCTATGTCATTGCCTTTAGACCTAAAACCACTACCTCACTTCACAATAAATGTTCCACTGTCCTTTACTAACCATCTCACCGAATCATATCAGAATTGGACACTCTTATCTGAATATAACTTCAGCACTTCAAATTTATAACCCTAACATTGTTTTGCCAATGGGTAACCTGAACCTCATACCTGATATCAACCAAGCCTCAAGGTTACAAACAAACCAATGTATTCAATGTAGTTGGCATCATAAATGTTATACATTCCTTACTACTAAATGACAATATAGATCTAATGTACAAACAGGAAAAACTATAATTATTCAATTCTCCTGTTTCTTTGTCATGCCTATTTTTACCACTTGTCACTACAGTATCTCACTGAAAATATGGACTACATAAGAATGGATTAGTAGTAGTAAATAGAAGTGTATGAAACAATACAAAATCTTTTTTCAGTGCTTTGTGTACTTGATTTTAAAATAAATTATTATCAAATAAAGCACTGTCCATGACTGATAGAGTAAAATGAAGAGGGACAATTAACAGACACCTCCACTCCTCTCTTTTGGTTCTTTTCTCTTGATTTGTCAAGAAATCTCTAAGTAACTTGATCTTCACTTGGCCTCTGTTAGTATTATAAACTGCAGAATGATTTGAAGGTATATAACTATTCCCCTTCTGTCCCCCCCCCCCTGGGACCCTCCCCTACTCCACCCAATGACATACCTCTGTGTACATTCTGACATATCCCGACGTGAATCCAACTATAACACAGGTCCAGTCTGGGGCACCGTTTGCTGACCTTTTCTGTGATGCTAATGGTATGCACATCACACATGTTATGCATTCACTGTGTAACAGGAGGGAAAATTTAAAAGCAAAAGGTTGATAAGACCACAAGTTACAACTCCAGTAATTACAATAATTTGTTGTTTTTTGAGACTTTTCACATCATTGAAAGAGAATACTTCAGTCACTTTAAAGCCAGTTTAAACACTAGCATGGACATAACTGACATTTTCAAAACTGACCTATATGTGTTCTCAAAAGGGATGCTGAATTAGTTTGCATCTTGTAATATTCTTTCCATAATCAATCAATTGGAAATGATTTATCAAATGTTACCTTCTTCATCTCACTTCAGATCTTCAGCTAACAGTAAATACAAAATATAAATAATTAATTATAATTTGCATGTTTTATTTCTTTTGCTGAGGGTATTTTTAAAAATAATCTACCTTTCAATTTTCAATACAAACTCATGTTTTCACAATATATTACCACATGAATTGAACTATATTGTGCTAAGTGCCAAACAATTCATGAATTTGTCAAAAGGAGAAAAAAAAATCATGGCAGTGAGCACAACTCTGATAATTGATTAATCTTGAGTGCAAATAAAAAAATCAAGCATAATAACACTCACCCCTCTTCTTGGTTGAGACTGCCTTTAAAGGTTATGTGATATTTATTGTCTATGCCATCCTTCTCTTCAGGGTCCCATTTCTCTGTGGAAATATAATAGATTGCACGACAAACAAGATAATGAGTACCCAAGCTAATATTATTATCCATAATACCACACTAGCAACACTACATCTTCTATGACACTTACATCAAAGTAAACCGAGCTAAATAGGCTGTGTAAAATTTTAATTCAGTGTAATAAATGTCTCTACTTCATCATAAGACGGTACTGATATTTCATCAGACCAAAAAAAAAAAAACTTTAAATCTTTAATTTGCTTACAATCAACATTATGATGATATGCATAAATTAACAATCACAAAACATTCAACCCAGTGCATTCTCACATTTTTTAATGGAATGTACATTATCATTGCATCTATTATAATTTCACATTTTACAAATCTGTGTGAGATCGGGAATCTTCATATCATCATTAAAGTCAGTCTTACACATCTGAAAAGCTCATACAACAATTTCTAAATCAGTAGCAATACTTTCAGCGAATGACTGTAGATTTAAAGTTTCTCCATGCAGACACCAGATGAACCTTTTAATAACAACACAACACACATATGGATGACAACTCACGCTGTAGGAATACAGCCTTCTGGTCATAGGCTACCACCATTAGCTCATTGGTAGGTGACAGTGATATACAACATTCCTGTAACCAGGCATCTTGGTCCGGAGGACTGGTGTCTGCTTCACTCTCTCCTGATGTAAGGTAAGAATCAATCTTGAAAGTTATAGTATAATAAATAGGACAATTTCCCATCAAGTAACTTTCGATGAAGGAATACAGTACATCGCAGAAAAAACAGAACCCTAAAACAAAGGCTTATTGTGTGGAAGCAATGGAGCGTATCATTGAAAACTCATGTTCAAAATAAACTTTGACTTATGTTCTTTCAAATGATACATTAAGCAAACTTATCCATTCATGCATCTTTGAGTACCATGATTTTGAAAATTTAATGTCAAAAACCATTTGCTACACTTAATGGCTTTGACACTATGCACATCAGGTGAAGAGAGAGATGGACACATCTTAGTCACAATGTCAAAGCCAACAAGTGCAGCCAATGGTTTTGACATTAAATTTCAAAGTCATGGTATACTGTGAGATTCATGAATGAATAAATTTGCATAATGCAGGGCTCGACACTAGCACTTGCCCGCTTGCCCGGGGCAAGTAAAATCTTATGTCGGGCAAGTAAAATATCAAAATGTTAAAATTTACTTGCCCAATCGGGCAAGTAACATTTTTATTGTCTCGGGGGAAAAATTACACAAGCACTTTTGCTCTGGCATGCTCTGAAATTGCGCTCGTATTTCTGATAAAGAACGCAAGCGGTCATCGGAGAAACAGCCGTGTGGTAGTGGAAAGGAAAATCTACAAATATATTTTTAGGTTGCTTTGGAACTAGTCTGACTGCCAAACCATTATTCATGGATAATCAAGAGTCATGATAGCTAACCAATGCATGTTGGCAGTGCCCCTGCCTCACACAGGCGTGGTATTTAGACTAAACAATAGGTGACGATAATCCCTCCATTTACTGGAGACCGTCTCTGGCACTGAGCCTAGACATTCCATTGTCTCCATACAAGCTTTGGTTGGGGCTGGGGTTCAAAGTCCACTGTTCGAGGTCAAAATATTTCTAAGAAATCGTTTTTGTTTTTTTGTGTGTGTGTGAATGATGCTGCAACTTCACACTGTATTATTTTAATTCCATTGCTAGGACGTCAATTATTATAGCCATTTATTGTTGCTTCATTTTTTTCTGATTCTTTTCCTTCTAAGACAAGGTTCAAGATCTTACCACCATTTGACTGACAAAAGTGTGTATGTGTATTTACTATGGAACTGGTCTGAAGGCAACATGTGCCCTAGTCTGGCTTCTAGACATGTACATGTACATTAACCTGTCTCTATATTGATAAGGAAACTACTATCTTTGGTCACTGCTCTGAAAAATACAAGAGTTTTGATTAAAGGTAAAGTAAGTTTGTCCGGGAGTAAAACAGTCGGAGAGTGAGTGTACAGTGTACTATGGACGTCAAAAAAGCTGCATGGTCTAGAACGGAGACTACATATGCCCAGTAGCTTCACTGCAACATACCCAAACAAAAAAATTATGACATATCTAAAAAACAAAGGCAGGCGATATTTTGCATTTCTGATTCAGAATGAATTCAGCCACAAAATTTCAGCTCTAGAAAAATATTTTTATTTATGGAAACATAAAGTTCATATTTTTGGGGTATTGGCACGTCAAATGCGTGGTATGAGCTTGAACCTTGGTCCTAAGCTCTTGTTTTGTTTTTCTTTCTTTGTTCTTCTCTCATTTTCTCTATCTACTCCTTCTCCTCCCCGCTTTATTTCCTATTTTCTTTTCTTCTTTTCTTTTTCTTCTTTGTTTATTTTTATTTTTCCTTTCCTTTTTCCTTTTCTTTACTTCTTATTTTCCTGTTCTTATTCTTGTTTCTTTTCCTTCTTTTATTTTCATTCATTGTCTTTTCTTATTCTTCTTTTTTTCCTTCTCCTCCCCCCTATACTGAGTTCATAAACTAGTCCAAGGAATGCAAACATAGTTTTTAATAGGCAATCACTGGAAATGTATTATATTATTGTGTACAATCAGGTAAGTACTGTGAAAGTACCGCCCAAATTTTGAAATACAAAAGAAGCCCCGAAATTTTCATTAGTGTTAAAAAAAGAGCCCTGGATGTATATGAAAAATAAATTTTATAAAGCTACACAGAAAGTTACTGCATTTTCTTCTCAAATTATCATGGCTGCTTGTGCACCTGAAGATTGCAGGTACATGTAGAGCCTAACTCGTATCATTAACACAACACACTTTCATTGTTAAGACGTACCACTGAGAAACAACCACTTCGGAGAATACTATCTAAATAAATATTTAAATCTAAATAATTGTGTTTGTAGACCCAATCTATTTAGGAAGCTTGAAAATGATTCATGTGAAAGAAAAAATGAGAATAATTCTTCCCTTTCAAGAACACACTAACGTGTTGCGCTCTTCTGCACAAAGGGGCAGTATCAGGCCATACTAGTGGAACGCAAAAAATGGCAATCTGTCAAGAATGCAGCGCTGGACCTATTTGTGTAAAATTGTATTCATAGACTCTTTAAATCATAAATATCTTTTTTGCAAATCCAGAATAAAACTTCTATTGCCATTAAAAGGGCCTTATCTGTTAGAATTAATGAGAAATAATAATTTTTAATTATTTTTATTGTTTTTTTTCGGGAAGTAAATTTGTCTTTCGGGCAAGTAAAATTCTAAAATGTGATAATTTTACTTGGCCCAAAGGGCACCAAGTAAAAAAAAAGTTAGCTGTGGAGCCCTGCATAATGTATCATTTGAGAAGCATAAGTCAAAGTCTATTTTAAACATACATGGGTTTTCAATAATTAGCCCTGTTGTTCCCGTACAATAAGCTTTTAGTTTAAGGGTTCTTAATTTTTCTGGGACGAACCATACAAAGGCATTGAAATACTTTGAACTTACACTGTATGCATGAATGCTTCCATGACATGATAACAAATTAGCAGTCTACATACTACACTGGATTTATGATTCCCTTTGCTAAAATTCTATTCTCAATCTACAGAAAAATGATTCAACAGGCTAAACATGATTTCTGTTGATTTTTAGGCAATATTTTACAAACATGCACATGTCATAGATATTGATATGAAAGTTAAAGATACGCAGACAGTCAGATTTGTATTGCCAAAAAAGCATATCACAGGCTGAGATAAACAGAATATATAATTACAATACAAACTCCATAAAAATGTTGACTTTTTGACCTGAAAAGATAATTTATTAAATGTACAAATATACAGGATGATTGTGCAGAGATACTTATCATTTACAAGAGTCAGTTTTATCTTGATGGAGCTTAATACCAATTTTTATCTTTCGGTCTATTTTATAATTTTTATGAGAAATAATTTACCTTCTTCTTTGTTATGATAAACGCATCAATGACACAACAAGCAGCCAACTGTAAGTATATGAAACTGATTATCTCAGGAAAAAATCAAATTTGGATGCCTGGTTGTGCTAGAGGTTGAAGTGAATTTATTGCTTCATTGAAGTAGCATGCGTACAATTGCATTTAATGTTTTATACATTCAGTACAGCCAGAGAATAGTTTTGGTAATATGTAACAAAATTTTTAAATCAATTTCTTTAAGAAATTGAAGCATTTTAGAGCTTGTGATTTTCAAGCCATTCCTTCTAAACACACAATAGAAGGAAAAGTCATCACCTACCAAAATCATACACTGTGTTTTAACAACAGAAAACATGAAAGTCTTAACACATTAACAGCACAACACAGAAAAGGCAACTTGAGCCAAATTTAACCGTTGTTGTTTTTTATGTGCAGTTGCGTCTTTGCTGATGGTGAACAACATTGATATTACATTGTTACTACAAAAAATACATGACTTCAGGTCTGAAACATGCACACAGGCAGCACAGCACATAGTTTAGGGAAACATTCAATGGATATTGGCAAGAGGATACAGCAAAGGTGGGCATACAAGGGATAAACTCAAACTCACTTTTTGAAACGTGACAGCACTAAGGGATTGACGATTTCATGTTTAAAACTCACACTGTTACTCTCTCCTCCCCAGACATGACCTAGTCAGCCATCTTCCCAACCATCAGCTGGCGGGTTAAAAAAATATGTTTACAAAGAATTTGATCAAGCTGAACATTCTGATTTTCACAGATTACAAAAGTTAAGAGAAATGCCTCAAATATCAACCGTTATTCCATTACATTTCTTGCCAGGTTCAGGACTAACAAAAATAGTCTTTTTGGCTTCATATTGGAGGACGAAATAATGAGCAGAGTATCAATTCTTCTTTCTTCTTCTTCTTCCTTTTCCTTCTTCTAGTGAATACAGTGTACTTCTCTTTCTTCCTGCTTCCCATTAACCTCCTCTTCCTTCTCCTGTGACAGCTTGCACACGAACTGTGATAACCTCCTCCCGCTTATTGCTAATGATTTGGCTGGGAACAGAATATATGGTTTGGCCTATTGCACTATACACCCCTTTATATGTAAGTTTAGACCTAGTGATCTACCTGCTAATTGTATAGGTGGATTAGAAGTGGCAGCTGCCTGAAGTGTAAATGACGAAAGTAATTATCAGTGAAGTAGTCAAGCTAGAGTACAGAAGATCTCAAAAAAAAACTGGGGCAAGTACTGGTGGGAGACAAGATTCCAAACCGTCCGCTCCTCATACCACATACGCATAAGTTTTGTTCGTCAGTTAAGTTGCTACAATAACCTGAACTGTGCAGACCGGGAACATTCTACAGAATTTCATCCTCTATTATTCCGTATCCTGATGCTGATGCTGATGCTGATATTCAACTGCGCACGCACAATGGCACGATGCTCATCTTCCCGCTCGTGTTGAGAAACTGTTTTTTGTTGTTTGTTGTTTTGTTTTTAATACACATTGCGTAGTTGTGCTTATACGTTGCTATTGGCGCAAGTGAAATGCGTCGCCGCATCATGTGGTTTGATCGATTAAGTTTGCAACGTGTAGTCATGAGCAGGCGATTGAAATCCAATAGTCTCGTGTGGAGACGCAAGCTCAGGAAGTCAAATTTTGTCCACTTTTTTGAGCTCAGACAGTTCGGGCGGCCAGCATTGTAAGTACCTTATCTAGATTCAGATGGAATTTTGAAGGTTTTCTTTTCTTTTGGGAACTCTTAGAGTCCTCCCAGGTGACATCTCCATGGCATTCTGCCGTGCGGCGGGTCAGATCGAAACGACCCAAATGCTTGTGTTCGGTGCGGCTGGGCTAAGCCTAAGCCAGGTGGATAGTGCCAGAGGTGGACAGAGCAGCCACGTATGGGGAATATAACGCAATAGATGCTTACTATACCCTTACACCGGTGTATTCTCCTCTTGGTAAATGTTCATTCATGGGTAATCCTGGCGTTTTGCGGGCCTAAATTATTATAGGTTGCTCTAACTCAGCATGGTGTGCGGTTTATTCCATCAACGTGTCTTCCGACGGAATAAAACGCACACACTTGTAGTGATTTGGATGTATTGTTGGCCCGCACGCCTCGGGCCGCGGTCCGTGACGTCCACGGGGCATGCATTATTCCCCGCGGCGTAAGCCACCTATAAAAGCCCCAGATTCTATTGTAATTAGTTAGTTGTCATTGATCTCTGGGCTGCCTTGCCTGACGCATGTTTTCTCCTGGACGCGCCGACTCGTTGATGATGTCCGACGCGCGCAGTTCACCGTGGGGAGAAATAGTAACGTTCACGCTGGGGTCTGACTATTAGAGCGATAATTTCCTGAGATGTAGTGAGCTATTCCTGAGCTGATAAA